>ONZH01003271.1:0-98418 GCA_900303285.1 Rhinella marina
TCAAAGTAGCCACTTTTGCTTTGATTACTGCCTTTGCACACTCTTGGCATTCTCTTGATGACCTTCAAGAGGTAGTCACCTGAAATGGTTTTCACTTCACAGGTGTGCCCAGTCAGGTTTAATAAGTGGGATTTCTTGCCTTATAAATGGGGTTGGGACCATGAGTTGTGTTAGGCAGAAGTCAGGTGGATACACAGCTGATAGTCCTACTGAATAGACTGTTAGAATTTGTATTATGGCAAGAAAAAGCAGCTAAGTAAAGAAAAACGAGTGAATGAAGGTCAGTCAGTCGAAAAAATTGGGAAAACTTGAAAGTGTCCCCAAGTGCAGTCGCAAAAACCATCAAGCTCTACAAAGAAACTGGCTCACATGAGGACCGCCCAGGAAAGGAAGACCAAGAGTCACCTCTGCTGCGGAGGATAAGTTCATCCGAGTCACCAGCCTCAGAAATCGCAGGTTAACAGCAGCTCAGATTAGAGACCAGGTCAATGCCACACAGAGTTCTACCATCAGACACATCTCTACAACAACTGTTAAGAGGAGACTGTGTGCAGCAGGCCTTCATGGTAAAATAGCTGCTAGGAAACCACTGCTAAGGACAGGCAACAAGCAGAAGAGACTTGTTTGGGCTAAAGAACACAAGGAATGGACATAAGACCAGTGGAAATCTGTGCTTTGGTCTGATGAGTCCAAACTTGAGATCTTTGCTTCCAACCACCGTGTCACTGCAGAAAAGATGAACTGGATGGACTCTACATGCCTGGTTCCCACAGTGAAGCATGGAGGAGGAGGTGTGATGGTGTGGGGGGTGCTTTGCTGGTGACACTGATGAGGATTTACCCAAAATTGAAGGCATACTGAACCAGCATGGCTACCACAGCATCTTGCAGCGGCATGCTATTCCATCCGGTTTGCGTTTAGTTGGACCATCATTTATTTATCAACAGGACAATGACCCCAAACACACCTCCAGGCTGTGTAAGGGCTATTTGACCAAGAAGGAGAGTGATGGGGTGCTACACCAGATGACCTGGCCTCCACAGTCACCAGACCTGAACCCAATCGAGATGGTTTGGGGTGAGCTGGACCGCAGAGTGAAGGCAAAAGGGCCAACAAGTGCTAAGCATGTCTGGGAACTCCTTCAAGACTGTTGGAATACCATTTCAGGTGACTACCTCTTGAAGCTCATCAAGAGAATGCCAAGAGTGTGCAAAGCAGTAATCAAAGCAAAAGGTGGCTACTTTGAAGAACCTAGAATATAAGACATATTTGCAGTTGTTTCACACTTTTTTGTTAAGTATATAATTCCACATGTGTTAATTCATAGTTTTGATGCCTTCAGTGTGAATCTACAATTTTCATAGTCATGAAAATACAGAAAACTCTTTGAATGAGAAGGTGTATCCAAAGTTTTGGTCTGTACTTTATGTATTGTATACATTACATTTAGTGTTTTGCTATGTAGCCAGTTCCATCTCATAACACACCAGTCAGCAGAAGCACTGACATATTTGTAGAGCTTTTATTGGATATTTATTATGCTGATTATATGTTATACTCTGGTTCCTGTGTCTTTGTTCCATGCTCTATTACAGATATCTACAGGTTTCAGTTGAAGAGATTGATCATGAGGGGAATTTTCAACTCCATTTTGCAGAATCTTGTGGCACATTTACTATAGTTTCTGTGCCTGTTTTCAGGAGAGACGGCCATAATAAAACTACAACATGCTGCAGTTTTTGTCCAGCCGCCTCTTGGCTTGTTTACCGTGCTGCGGCCGGACCTGCTGCCTGACCCCATTATAGTGAATGGGGCTGGAACGGACGTCCGCCAGCACGGTGGATTTGTGGTGGCACGGATCCAGCAGGCTGTGCCCCTGGCAGAAAAGCCTGCCGTAAAAGGCTACCGCAAGTGTGAAAGTAGCCTTATTCATAAGTTTTCTAAATTTGTGACTGAATGTTCCGCAAAAATAGTCTAATCTCTACTCCATTCCAGGGCTGGCCTACCCAAAAAGCCTAACAGACAAACTTGATCAGCGATTTTTGAGGTGTTTTTGCCCATATAGTGGAGGAAATGTATCAAATTGGTCTAGAGGGAAAGTGACTTAGTTGCCCACAGCAACCAATCAGATTCCACCTTTCATTTATCAGAGCTCCTTTGGAAAATAAAAGGTGGAATATGATTGGTGGGTATGGGCAACTAAGCCAGTTTACCTTTACATCATTTTTTATAAATTTCCCCCCTTGTGTTTTAGCGCCTGATTTTTTTAGGCATTATTTGCATGCTGATTGTTTGGAGGTGTTTATCCCATACCCCCGTCATGTCACTTTGGCCGCTTTAAGACAAGTGTATTGAGATCCATCAGTATTCTGGCTCAGGATGCCTGATGCTATACTATCAATATTGTCATTAGGATTGCTTCATGATTTCATCAGGATTTACATGCGTATTTCTTCCTTCATTATTTATTCACTGCACAGACCATAATGTGCATATTTGGAAACAAATCCTGCTGATTTCAATACTGAAAATTATAGGAAATTATACTCCCATGTGAATAGCTCTATTCTAGTGATGATCGAGCACCGCGATGCTCGGGTGCTGGGTGCTCTGGCCGAATACTAGGTGGTGCTCGAGTGCTCGGCCGAGCACCTGAGTATAATGGACGTCAATGGGAGAAGACCAGGCATCCCCTGTCTGGTTCATAGGGAAACGTGAGAAAATGGTGGAAACACAACAGAAATGGTTTGGGAACAGCATGGGGAGGATGGCTGGATGCATCTTGAACACCGAAGTCGCTGCTATTAAAGATGACGTCTGACTATTACGCCAATTTTACGGAATGACAAAAATAACCCCCCAAAACCCAAGATAACATCGATTTTACATGAAATTTTGTTAGGAAACATATTTACTTGTACGTTAAGCGCAAGTGCTGCCAAAAATTACACGGATGAGGCACTCCGATACAACTGGTAAGGAGGGCCTCATTCACATTGTGGTATAATTGTGGGACTCCTACACTCAAAGCCTATGCACAAAGTGAAAGGGCTGCCATAAATTACAAGGAACAGGCACTCCAATACCCCCTTTATTACACATAAAGTAGTGCTTCAGACACACCCTTGAAAAATTCGAATTGATTGCCTGCTGCTGACACTCAAAAAAAATAGGGGTGACGTGCTGCTGCTGAGCTGACCGTGTAAAACATTATGGGTGACTGCAGCAGAGCTGACCATGTAAAACATTATGGGTGACATGCAGCAGAGCTGACGTGTAAAAAATTATGGGTGACATACAGCAGAGCTGACCGTGTAAAAAATGATGGGTGACATGCAGCAGAGCTGACCGTGTAAAACATTATGGGTGACATGCAGCAGAGCTGACCGTGTAAAAAATTATGGGTGACATGTAGCAGATCTGACCGTGCAAAACATTATGGGTGATATGCAGCAGAGTTGACCGTGTAAGAAATTATGGGTGACATTCAGCAGAGCTGACCGTGTAAAAAATGATGGGTGACATGCAGCAGAGCTGACCGTCTAAAACATTAGGGTGACATTGTGCAGAGCTGACCGTGTAAACAATTATGGGTTACTTGCAGCTGAGCTGACCGTGTAAAAAATTATGGGTGACATGCAGCAGAGCTGACCGAGTAAAAGATTATGGGTGACATGCAGCAGAGCTGACCGTGTAAAACATTATGGGTGACATGCAGCAGAGCTGACCGTGTAAAACATTATGGGTGACATGCCGATTAGCTGACCGTCTACAACATTATGGTTGAGGGCCTGCTGGTGAGCTGACTGTGTAAAAAATTATGGGTGATATGCATCAGAGCTGACCGTGTAAAAAATTATGGGTGACATGCAGCAGAGCTGACCATGTAAACAATTATGGGTGACATGCAGCAGAGCTGACCGTGTAAAACATTATGGGTGACATGCCGATTAGCTGACCGTCTAAAACATTATGGTTGAGGGCCTGCTGGTGAGCTGACCGTGGGTGACATGCAGCAGAGCTGACGTGTAAAAAATTATGGGTGACATGCAGCAGAGCTGACCGTGTAAAAAATGATGGGTGACATGCTGACCATGTAAACAATTATGGGTGACATGCAGCATAGCTGACCATGTAAAATATTATGGGTGACATGCAGCAGAGCTGACCGTGTAAAACATTATGGGTGACATGCTGCTTAGCTGACTGTCTAAAACATTATGGTGCAGGGTCTGCTGGTGAGCTGACCGGCTAAAAAAATTATGGTGCAGGGCCAGCTGGTGAGCTGACCGTCTAAAAAATTATGGTTTCGGCCCAGCTGGTGAGCTGACCGTCTAAAAAATTATGGTGCAGGCCCTATAGGCCCTATGGTGAACTTCGAGGGCAGCCTAATCAGCAGTTTCATATGATGGAGGATGAGGAGGAAGAGGACGAGAAGAGGAAGGGCTATATGGGAATACAGTGTATTCAATATACCCTAAAAGCCACATTTAAGGTTCCTTCATGTTAAGCCGCTTTCATCTGGTGGAGTAGAGAAGTCGGGGCAATCCAGGCCTTGTTCATTTTGATAAGTGTCAACCTGCCATAGAGCGCCAGTTCATGCCACGTGTCCAGCTTAGACACCCAATAATTATACGGCACAGAGGGATCGTTGAGGACGTTGACACGGTCAGCTAGGTACTCCTTTACCATCTTCCAAAACTTTTCTCTCCTTGTCACACTAGGCCGCTCATCAGGGTGAGGGTGCTGGCGGGGTGTCATGAAACTGTCCCAGGCCTTGGAGAGTGTTGCCCTGCCTTTGTTGGAACTGCTGTGTGTACCCCTCGTCTCCCCTCCTCGGGTGGCCAAGGAACTACGTACTCTGCCGCCAGCGTTGTCAGATTGAAATTTTTGGAGCAATTTTTCGACAAGGGCCTTCTGGTATTGCAACATTTTACTTGTCCTCTCCACCAAAGGAAGGAGAGATGAGAAGTTCTCTTTGTGGCGGGGGTCGAGAACTGTGAACAACCAGTAATTGGTGTTGGCTAATATGCGTATAATGTAAGGGTTACAGGAAAGGCAGCATAGCATGAAGTCAGCCATGTGTGCCAGAGTCTTAACAGACAAGGCTTCGCTCTCCCCACCAGGAGGATGACTCTCAATATCCTCCTCGTCCTCTTCGGCCCATCCACGCTAAAGAGATGGTGTAAACATGGTATGGCTACCCTGTGTAGCGGTGGCAACCGTCTCCTGCTCCTCCTTCTCGTCCTCCTCCTCCAATTCGCGCTAAGAAGATGAACCAAGGGTGGTCTGGCTATCACCCTGTGTAGGGTCTTCCCCCATTTCCACCTCTTCCACACGCAGAGCGTCGGCCTTTATTGTGAGCAGTGAGATTTTTAGTAGACACAGAAGTGGGATGGTTACGCTGATAATGGCATTATCGCCGCTCACCATCTATGTAGATTCATCAAAGTTGCGTAACACCTCACAGAGGTCAGACATCAATGCCCACTCGTCACTTGTGAAGAGCGGAAGCTGACTAGAAAGGCGCCGACTGTGTTGCAGCTGGTATTCTACTACTGCCCTCTGCTGCTCACAAAGCCTTCCCAACATGTGGAAGGTGGTATTCCAGCGCGCGCTCAGGTCACACAGCAGTCGGTGACCTGGCAACCGCAAGCGCTGCTGCAGCGTTGCCAGGCCGGCTGAAGCTGTAGGTGACTTGCGGAAATGGGCACACAGGCGACGCACCTTCACCAGTAGCTGAGGCAAATTGGGGTAGGTTTTCAGAAACCGCTGAACCACTATATTGAAGACATGGGCCAGGCATGGTATGTGTGGGAGGTTGGCCAGCTCCAAAGCCACCACCAAGTTGCGGCCGTTGTCAGATACAACCATGCCTGGCTGTAGGTTGACTGACGAGAGCCACAGCTCAGCCTGTTCCCTTATGCCCTGCCACAGCTCTGCGGCGGTGTGCTGTTTGTCACCTAGGCAAATAAGCTTCAGCACACTGCTTCCAGATACTGACAGACGTCTGACTGGTGCTGCAAAATGGCAATTCTGCATGGGAAGTGGAGGAGGAGGTGGAGGAAGAGAAGGAGGGGTTGCAGCCGCTACTGTAGGTGGTGGCGGAAATCCAGATGGAAGTAGGCCCCGCAATCCTCAGCGTGGGTAGCACCCGTGCCATCTCAGGGTATGACTCGCTCCCAGCCTCCACAACATTCACCCAGTGTGCCGTCAGGGAAATGTAGCGTCCCTGGCCAGAAGCGCTTGTCCATGTGTCAGTTGTTAAGTGGAAATTGCCAGTAACATACCAGACACCAAACGGCAACATTTTCAGGGCCAGCAATTTTGAAAGTTGCGCGTTTAGAGCTACGGCCTGTGGGTGGGTGGCAGGGTATTTGCGCTTGCGTTCAAATGCCTGGGGTAAGGACATTTGAACACTGCACTGGGACATTGAAATGGACGTGCTGAGTAATGGGTCCTGCGAAGGTCCAGGTGCAGGGAAGGAGGCATCTGGGCCTGCGTCTTGGACAGCAGGTAACAGAGGGGAAGAGAAGGCAGTGGTGTGACCTGCAGACACAGATCATGGACCCAGGCATTCGGCCCACCTATTAGTGTGCTTTGCTGCCATGTGGCGGATCATGCTGGTGGTGGTCAGGTTGCTAGTGTTTACACCCCTGCTCATCTTGGTACGGCACAGGTTACAAATTACAATCCGTTTATCGTCAGCACTTTCCTCAAAAAACTGCCAGACTGCTGAACACCTAACCCTTGGCAAGGGAGATTGCCGCAAGGAGCTGCTCCAGGAAACAGTTGCGGGACTGGTTGCCGTGGCCTGCCTTCTCCCTTTTGCCACCCCGCCTCTTCCAGCCTGTTGCGGTGCTGCGGATCCCTCCCCCTCTGTACTGCTGTCCTTGCTAGGCTTGCCACCTTCCCAGGTTTGGTCAGCAATTTCATCGTCCACCACCTCCTCTTCCACATCCTCACTCTGGTCCTCCTCCTGACATGGTGAACTAACAAGAACCTGACTTAACTGCATCTCATCCTCATCATCCACCTCTTGAAGCACTAGTTGCCCTTGACTTATTGGCAACTGTGTCTCATCATCATGCACCTCATGAGACGCTACTTGCCGTTCCACGCCGTCATCTTCTTCAGACTGTGGATGCTCATGAGTTTAGGAATCAGGGCACAATATCTCCTCATGTCCCACTTCAAGCGGCCTTGGCGCGAGGCCCAAGCCAAGGACGGTCATGAAAAAAGCTCCTCGGAATATCCGAATGTGGGATTAGTTCTTTGCCCGGACTCTGCATGGTGGGAGGAAGGAGGATCAGGGTGAAGATGCGGTTGCCCAGACTCTTGGCTACTGAGACTTGACTTTGTGGAAGAGAGGGTGGTGCTTAACCGACTGGAAGCATTATCAGCTGAAATCCAACCGACTACCTGCTCGCACTGGTGTGGCGACAAGAGTTGTGTCTTGTGCCGCCCTGCAAACTGTGACATGAAGCTAGGAGTTTTGGATGACTTGGTTTCATGGGCTCTGCCAGCAGGCACAGTTTCACCGCGCCCAGAGACATGGCCCCTGCGGTCACCCATCAGCAGCACGCCCACTTCCCTGTCCCTTTTTGCTCGCCTTGAGCATATTATATAGTATATATGCAACAGTAGTGCAGATTTTTATTATGTGTATGATCAGAAAAATTTCACCGAATGTCAAATATTTAGAATGCGCAAATGTTATAGAGCAGCCGCAAATGAGGAACAGCAGCCTAAATTAACGGTAGAAAAAATACCAACGGATGTCAGGTATATAGATTTTTGAAAGGTTCTAATACACATGCTGTGCACGTAGTGGTAGTGTCAGGTACACTTGCGTTCTTTTTGCCCCAAAAGAAAAAAAAACTGCAGCCAGATTTAACAATGGACTTTTGTGTCTTTTGAACAGAAATACTAGCCCTACCTAGCCAAACCTATCCCTACAGTATAAGTCCCTCCTTGCACAAGTTATACTGCAGACGCAAAAGAGGTACTGCGGCCTTAATTAACGGTAGAAAAAATAGCAACGGATGTCAGGTACATAGACTTTTGAAAGGTTCTAATAAACACGCTGTGCACGTGGTGGTAGTGTCAGGCACACTTGCGTTCTTTTTGCCCCAAAAGAAAAAAAAACTGCAGCCAGATTTAACAATGGACTTTTGTGTCTTTTGAACAGAAATACTAGCCCTACCTAGTCAAATCCTATCCCTACACTATATGTCCCTCCTTGCGCAAATGTTATACAGCAAGACGCAAAAGAGGTACTGCGTGTTGAACAGCAGAAATAATAGCAAAGGATGTCAGGTATATAGTATACAGAGAGTAATACAGCATGCAGCAGCTGCACAGGTGGCGTTAATAGCAGGCCACCTAGCGCTATTTTTAACACCCCCAAAATAAAAAAAAATGTTTTCCAGCAAGATAGAATTGCCCTTAAAAGGGTTTTTGGGTCTTTTTAGAACAAATACTATCCCTGCCTAGTGTTTTTCTCTCCCTACACTATCTGTCCCTCCTTGCAGCAGCTGTCCCTGCTCGATATGAGCCGGTCACATGTCACCGGGTGCTTTATAGCACCCGATGACGCGTTCCCGGCCAGCCAGTCACTGTAATGCCAGTAGCAAACATGGCTACTGGCATTACAGTGAATGCCAGCACCTTCCCACACGCTAATTGGCTAATTAGCGTGCGGGGAGGGGACTCGAGCATGGCGATGGAGCACACGTGGTGTTCGGCCGAACACCGCGTGGTCCCGAGCGCTTCCATGTTCGGCCGAACATGTTCGCTCAACACTACTCTATTCATTAACATTAGCAGCAGATTCCGGGACATAAAATCCAGACTATATACCGATTTCAAATACACTAGTCTGAAAGCAGCTTTTCTCTGGAGAGCTGAATGAGAAAAAAAAAAAAAAAAGCCATGCAGAAAAGCCATTAAAAACCTCCAACACACATTTCACATGCATTTTCTGAAGCAGCCAACAATAAACTAGTGGAGGTCTATAGGAGAAAATGCAGGCAATGTGGAGACCCAGCGCATGCTGTGATAAAAAAAAAAGCGCCATTCATTCTAAAAATGCACCTCAAGGGTGACAAAATGCCACTAGAAAAAAGCCTTTCTTGCATTCAGTATTTCCCATAGACCTCCATGCGACATCTAGTACTGACATTCTTTTTCCAAAAGGCACCAGCAAAAAAACTGCACCAAAAACGCTGTTAGTGCGCTGCATAAAGCCTCATTCATATGTTCGTGTCCATGCTCCAATCCGTGAGAAGGTGGTCAGGGATGCATCCGTGATGTATCCGTGTTGGGTCCGTGTGCCATCCGTGTTTCCCTTACATTGAACAGCTGAAAAATAATTTTCAAAGCATCTCTTCCTAATGATCCGTGAAACACAGATGGCATCCATGTTGCATCCTTGGCTTTCACGGACCCATAGAACATGACAAAATAGAGCATGCATGGACCCACGGACCGTGCTACAACACTGATGTCTGAATACACACATTAATATGAATGAGGACGTGTGCTGCCCATGGAGAACACGAACGTGTGAATGAGGCTTAATATATCTGGTGAACTCGTACAGAACACACCCTGAACATGCTCCAAAACAAAGGGCTTATGCACACAAATGCATGCATTTTTTCAATGGGCCCGTTGCTCCATTCTGTGGGGCCAGAAAAAAAGGTCCTATTCTTCTCTACTTTGTGGACAAGAATAGGCATTTCTATTATGGGTGGTCGGTTCCGCAAATTGTGGAAGGCACACGGGCGGCATCCGTGTTTTGCGGACCTGCAATTTTCAGACCGCAAAACACAGCGCCGTCGTGTACATGTAGCCTAACACAAGTGCCATTAGTAGAAATGCAGTGTTTGAATGGCTGTGCATACATGTCTGTTCACTAATATTGCGCATCTGGCCTCTATGGAATTTAATATAAAACTGCCACAGAAAACTGCCGAAGAGA
This sequence comes from Rhinella marina, assembly GCA_900303285.1. Taxonomy (NCBI): domain Eukaryota; kingdom Metazoa; phylum Chordata; class Amphibia; order Anura; family Bufonidae; genus Rhinella; species Rhinella marina. The sequence goes on from ONZH01003271.1 coordinate 9,986, forward strand.
GCTGTAATCATTACTTGCTTTGATCATTTTCACTGTGGAATAAGTGATTCCCATGTGCAGCGGATGAGGACTCCAGCTGCAGAGACACATAACAGGTGTCTTTATAGGAATAAGTACAACAGTTTATGTATTTCTCCCCATCCGCTTGCATTGAGAACCAGGAACAGCTATAAAGAGTAATGAGTATGGTAATGGTTTTGTTTTCTTTTAAGTGAGTATTGAATTATTTAACAGGGATGTAACTAGCGGTGGCGGCATGGCAGTTTGGGAGGTTGTCCTGATTACAGCTTGCTCAGGGTGCTTGTGGATGACTTGACAAATGATGAAGAAAGTCATGTTGGCAAGGAAAAAGGATGATTGCAGGGTCTGCGCACCCCGGGGCTATTCATTTATCTCCTGGTCCTGCTCTGCAGAACTGAAAACTATATGACTGAACAGAAGGTAAACGCGCACGTGCGTTTTATGCCGTCTGTCTCCATCGCTGTATTTGGAAAGCACAAACACAATACAAAGAGTAGATGGAGAATTCTGTAACATGACTCCACGAGCCCCTATAAATCAGGGAGCTGAGAGGAGCTTGTCAGAGAACTTTGGCCAAGGGGCATATTTACTAAGGGACTTGCGACTATTTTAGGCGTAAAATAGTTGCACGTTCCCTTTTTTGACTGGCTGTGCGACAATATTAATACATATTTTAGGTTTGTTCACATTCATTTATTCATGAGTAATTCCAATCAGCCTTGATTCTGTAATTGGGATGAAATAGTGGTCTGATACTAGTGATTTTAGGGTGAACAGATTCTCTAGAAATCTATGTGGAATCAGCAGACAGTGTAAAAGGATAGTGCTCTTTCACTCTATAGTAGAATCTTAGGCCACTGCACGGTTAAATCCTTTATACCTGACACTAACATTGACCTGGAAGGCTGAGTTCACGCTTCAATTATTTTGTCAGTTTTGGACCCATAACTGACCTAATAAGTGAAGTGAGAACTGATTCTTAGAGTGACACCTGTCACCTGCCTGTCCTACTGACGTACAGTAACTGTTTCACTACCACAAAGGACTAGCTGTGCATGTTTCAGTAATGCACAGTGATGCACACTGATATGCACACTCCCTACAGCCGGGAAATAGCTGATTTTGAACGTGTTTCATCACAAATTAATTCGTATTGAATCAGATTTTTTTTAAAAAAAAAAGTTGGCAAAGTGTCCAAATCAAATTTTTGAAAACTTTGCTTATCTCTAATGGTAATGCATACCGAGTACTCCTAAGTGCTTCTGCGCACAGGCCCTTTATGGGCTGACTGCAGAAGAATGTGGTAGAACCATAAAAATTATGTATTCTTAATCTGCCTTTTGCACTGTAGTTCAGGTAAATTCTGTGGTGACAGATTGACTTTAGTCATGCCGGCCTAATTTTATCTTGGTAGATTATCAGGAGAGGCGGGGGGCATGTGGCTGAATTAGGACTGGCTTTTGTTGAAACCATAAGGGTACCTGCACATGCTGCAGATTTGTGTGCAGAAAATCAGCATGAAATCCGCATCAAAAACAGCAAATAAATTGGCACCATTTATTGCAGATTTGGTGCGGTTTTTTATGCTCATTTTAGTGTGTATTTTCTGTTTATGTTAACAACCCCTGTTCAGAAGGTGTGGAGTCACACAAAAAATTGACATGCTGCAGATTTTAAAATCCTCATGGCAGGTCACTTCAAAAAACATACAAAAATATGCAAAATGATTTGGCAATTCTGAATTACTTTGCTGGTACTGTATTACCCTGGGTATTCCGCACCATATGCCGTTCCCTAATCGCTACCTCTTCTGCCTATCACTTCAACCAATTTTGGTGAGCTGTGAGCAGATGTAACTAGCTAACTGATGCATCACCGACGCAGTAAAAGTAATGTGACCGATGTGCCCACTTAATACTTTACATGAGAGCTTTAGAAGAGACACATTAACCATCTTGACTACTATCTGGACACTTCGTTCCATGGCTGTCATTCTTCTATAATTGCTTTAGTACACAATTCGTCATTTTTCAAGCTTCTTTATGACTCTTTGAAGCCTGTGTGAGAATTCCATAGCACATCGAGGCTTATTTCTTACCTGACTGTAGCAATTGAGTTTTCAAGGCTGAAAGGGAGCCAGAGTGATATCTAACCCTGTCCCTCAATGCTGTAAAATGTTAAATCTCTGTGACTTATTATGACAATAGAAAAGTCCTTAGGGTTTGATTGCTTGGTTCTGCATTTCTGACAATTGTGGAAAAAGAAAAGCAAATCTTGGCAGCCAAGTCATTTCCAGTTCTTTGTGTCTCAGTGGGAATGGGAAATCTGCTTGTGTGTGTTTTAGCCTCTTAAAGCCTAGAGGGATATACATCATATCAGATGAACTGGCGCGCTGCCTGCTGCTTCGGCAACAGGTTCCTCTCTGCTTTAAGACCAGCTAGGGAATGTCTTGTACAAGTAGGGCTTCTTTCTTTGTAAAGTGGAGACGGTACGAACATTATGCATATTAAATAGGAAGTAATTGGCTAAAATGATTTTTGAAGGTAATTTACCACACAACACAGCATAGAAATGTAATAACAGGGACAAAGTGGGCTTTCTATCGCCTGGGGCAAATATTGATTGTGATAGAGGTACATCACATCCATGCTATGTGAAAGTGTGGTGAGAGTGGGGCCCAACACTGAACTACCCCAGTTACTTCTCTCTACACCATCATTCAGTGAAATGACAAGACCTGTTTACCTACAATTGCCACTAGGAGGAACTCGCTGCATTCATTCTCAATAAGGTCAGGAGATCAGTATTTAGTGGCAGGGCCGTATATACAACAAGGCACATAAGGGCACCTGCCCAGGGTGTCAGGAAGGAGGGGGCGGCATTTCACAGAGAAAACTAATCATTTATGTTGATTCTTTCACCTTAGTGCTGCTTCTTATGTCTCTGTATCACTCATTTTGGTTAATTGCAGCTTCAATTCAGGAGATTTAACCCTCACATTTTTTTTTTACCTACAGCTAATGTTACAGGAAGATAATGTTAAGGTTGAAGGGGTTATCCAGGTTGTGCCGTGATCCTGTGTGGTGGCCACTTCCGGGATCATGTGCCGTACACTGGGCACGTGATCCTAGCCTGGCGTTAGAACCTCCAGTGCATGTGTGAGACTGAATCCCTCATTAGCGGAGTGGCGAAAGATTCAGACTCACTTGTTGGCTGTAAGTTCTAACCCGAGGCTAGGACATATGCCACATGATCCTGGAAGTGGCTACCGCACAGGATCCAGGTGCAACCCGATTAACCCCTTTAAATGCTCTGATTTGGTGCTGCACATACCAAAATTAGGTGATAAGGAGACATCAGAGCAGTCAGATGAGGAAAAAGGTGAAGCTAGCCAACTACTAGAGAGGATGTCTCTGCCTATCACACAACAGACCATTCCATAATCCACAGACTAACATCAAAGAAGTTCCTCAGTATAGCTACAAACAATAAATAAATTTAAAAAAATAACAGTCACAGAGTAAATGTGACCATACACCTATCAAGGCCCATTCAGATAAGTGATGTTAAACTAGTTTGTCTTCCAGCCTGTGAACATGGTCACATTTTTATACAAACCACTCACAGATGATATCTGTGTTCTGTCGGTTTTTCTTGCAGACCCACTAACTTGAGTGAATGAATCTTGAGGGAAAATCAGAGCTGGATAGGGCATTTGCGCCCTGTGCCCCTGCTGTGGACCGCAAATAGCAGGTCCGCAATGCACGAGCACCGCCCCTGTTCCCAACAATTGCGGATGTGAACCCATTCACTTGAATTGGTCAGCGATCTGCAAGATTCAGTCTGCACCACAAAAAAATAGAACATTTTTTTTGCAGCGTGGAAGCACAGACCGAAATCCGACACAAGAGCTGCGTAGTGCTTCCTTGGGCTTCCGCTCCATACTACTCCATATCTGCGGATTGTGGACCCATTCAAGTCAATGGGTCTGCATCCATGATGCGGAGCACACACAGCCGGTGGCAGTATATTGCGAACCCGCTACTTGCAGGGCGCACGCGTTCGTGTGCATGAGCTCTTGGGCTGTGGGTTATAAAATACATATCCCATGCACCTGAATGGGTTTCAGCAAATCCTATTCTCATGCATATGGAAATTTCCACACAGATTTTTGGTGCACTGTGAAAACAGAATCACAGAAATCAGTAGCATGCTAATTATTTCTGTAGATTCCACAGGAAAAAGCTACTTGTGCATTATGGCACATTTGTTATGCTCGCTGACAAAAAGAAATTACGCACCAAGGTGGAGTTGTGGGAATCGAATGAAGTGATATACAATGTGTAAATGTGATGATGATAAATGTAAGCGATTACAATATTAGAGAGAAAGGATACGTTTATTTGGGGAAAACTGTACAACTGAAAGGAGACTCTAGGACCCTGTTGAGCTGCCTCTAGCCTGGATACAAGAGGAGATATGGCTGGGTATGGAGGCATACAGTTTCTATATGGTGTCCTGCATCTCATTTGCCCACAGATGTTGCAGCTGGACCTGTAGATCCTGCTGAAGCTGGCCAAGGAAGTGTTGAAGTCTGGCAGAGACATTCCTGGGAAACCTTAGCGGAAAAAATGCCCTGACATAAGAGGCAACATAGGTAGCCACAGGATGTTCTGCATATATTTCTGAGCTGTTTTTTGTTTATCATATCACTACTACAGATAACCAGCTGTCGTATGCAATGGCTCCCCAGATCATCACACCAGTAGTTGGGGCAGTGGGTTGCCCCACGAAAGACAAGATTGAAGTGCACACCTCAAGGCCCCCATACTTGAACCCAATCTTCGTAGAACTCCAAACAGAATTCGCAGCTAAAGACTATACGGTTCCAGTCCAGGTTTCTTGTTCGCGACACCACTGCAAATGATGGCAGTGGTGGCTGGCTTTCAATAGCAGAACAAGTAAAAGCCACAGTGACACCAAATTTCCTTCTTCTAAACACCTTGAAATGGTCCGGCCAGAGACAGGGATGTGAAAAGAAGGGGCCACCTGTGTCTGGATGATGAACAATAAAACCATGGGAGCTGGTTGTGCTCATCGGCGCATCAAGCAATCCCCTCTACCGGTGGACTATCTGGGCTATCCGAAGCCTGTTCACCGTGTCTGCATGCCCTCCTGTTACTACTGCTCCCAACATCTCATAAAAGCTAGGTCAGAGCAGCTTAGATTGTGGACAATTCATCAAAATGACTATCCTGCTTCTCAGTCCAATGATGTTCTCAAAGTCAACTGAGCAAAATGTTTTTGATTGCATCATAGAGGCATGTCTAGCAGTTAACAATCTCTCACTAAGAGGTACCCTACCCAAAAGTAGCCTTTTTAAAGGGCAGTGGGGGAAGCACTTTTATGCCCTCTTGTGGTAAGACCCAGTAGTCTAATCAGATCACACCTGAGTTACATATCTGCCTGAAACATAACTCCATGCAAAATCCAACATTTCTGTCTTTGTTTTATTCTATTCTAGACTCGGAGTAATCTTGCCGGTAGGATGTGTGATGGATGTGACATGCTCCCAGCAGTTTAAACCGTATGACTCCGCATTCAGTCTTTTCTCTTAGCAACTTTATACTAGTTTTTATTACCAACCCCAGCTATAAAATCTCCGCAGTGACAATCCACCTTCTACAGCTACTGATTTCTATAGAACAGCATGTGGCTAGAAAGAACAGTGATTAGTTGTCATAGATAAAAATTCTTGATATGTTATGTTTGAAACGCTCCCTTTAGCAATGAAAGTGCTCCACTAGTGACCTGAGTGGCTTTAGGGAATTATTCAGAGACCACTGATAGACCACAGGCTGCTGGAAATGGTGTCGGGGGTCTAGTGCAAGCACTATGAAATTGAAATTCTCTGTAGCTAGAGTGCTAGGTTTCTATTTATGCCATTCCCTAACATACTCTAAAGAGTCCAGGTCACGTTTGTAGTGTTTTGGGACCATTTTTACTGGTGCAATATTTTACTACATTAGTTCTAATGTAGTTCAAGTTCATGGAATTTTTCAGCTTTTTTCTTGTTATAATTGTACAATGGCTGATAAGACTAGAATATTTTTTTTCCTGGCGTACAGTTAGCCTTTTTCAGACAAAGGTTTGCACGAACAGTAAGAGAACAGTTCAGTACCTGCATATGAAAGGACCACTGTGAAGACCCCCAACTGTTTTCCAACATGTAGCTGGATGAGTTACTGAGCTAAATGTGGTACACACGACACCCAGTGGTTGTGATGTGAATTACAGCCTCTCCAGAGTTCTGATAACATCTCGTTTTTCAGGAACTGGATCAGCTTCCGATGGTTGTAATATGCCGCCATATGGGAACTGTAAAGTCTTAACAATTGGAAAGCAGGAAAACCTTCTCAAAATCTCCTGTCTGTTTTTGGCACAAAGTAAATGGCTTCTGTCCAAAGATGGCTATCTGAATGTGATCTACGTCATATGGTATGGACCAGGCTATTGCTTAAAGGAGTTTTCCAGTAAAATGTTTTTGTTTTTCTTTAATCAAGTGCCCGCAGCATGACCCTGAAACAGCAGATTCATACTTACCTGCTCCATTCCACCGCTCTCTCAACGGGCATAGCGGACGATTGGCGTGGTGTGGAGCAGATAGGTATGAATCTTCTGTTTCAGGGCCATACTGCTGGCACTTGATTAAAAAATAACTTTTACCAGAAAACCCCTTTAAAGGAAATGTGTCACCATTTTATTTCTGCTAGGTAAAACCAGACAGTGACACATATCCTTTTTTTATATCTAATTTTATGTTCTGATTTTTTTTATTCCATTTTCTGAACATGATTATAGGGCAGTCATTTTGCACTTAGAGATATGCTTTACAGTAGGCACCATGGACCATAGACACAATGGACAGGAGTCTTTGACTTCTATGGAAGACTTTTCTAGGCATGTTCTGTGACTTGTGCAGGGGTCCGGGGGCAGTAGATAAGCTGTGATATGGCTTATTGGGAAATGGTGGCATCTGTCATTTTAATCTTGCCTCTAATGATGAGATGCCTGCTGAAAGTGATCTGTACAGAAGTGCCGCCTATTATTAGGCTAGTGCAGGATTTATATATTTTTTTTCAACTATAGATATTGACATGGAATATTAAAAATAACTCACTATAATCACTAAAAGTTCTTTAATAATATTTTTAACATAAAAACATGATTTAAACATATTCCCTTTAAAAGGGTACAAACTTTTGTCAGTGAACGTGTAGATTCCAGAACCAGCAAAACCAGTGAAGGAAATGAGTATCCTCCCCCCCCCCCCAAAAAAAAAAACACAATTTCACAAATTTGCTTGTAAAAATTTTTTACAAGCCAAAAAAAGGGAAAAATTCACAGAAAAAGATGAACAGCCTGAACAATGTAATAAATGAATATGCGGATCTGCATGGCTACATTTATAAAAGAAGAATCACAGAAAATAATGCACTGTAAAGCCGACTTATGCCGTTGGTCATCTACATTCAGGAGAGCAGACCCTGCACATATAGTGTGCTGCTTCTTGTTACCTCTGTATGCAATCAAGCAACCAAGAGGAGGAGCACGCACAGCTATAAGTACCACCTATTCAAGGTCGCTTGTGGGCTAGGCGGAGAAAAAGTGCACAACAATGCTACATTCTGCACTCCTAAATATAGATGCCCAATGGCATAGGTAGGTTTAGAGAAGGACCTGCCTGACTGAGACCACCTTGGCGCTGGTAGGTAGGCACAGATGTGTTTTGATCAAAATATAGCTTTTATCGTATGAGTAAGGGCTTTGTCCATATATAATGTTTGTATCTATTGTGTTATGGCATTATTTTCAGTGATTTTTCTATTCTAAATGTACATCCTCATATTCATTTATTACATTGTGCAGGATCTTTATCTGTTTCTGTGATTTTTAATTAATTTGTATTATACACTTGAAGGAGTGGCAACTTCAAGTGTGAATTCACTTCTATTCTATCTTGGGAGTAGCATTCTTGTGCACTTATGCCCCGCCTATCCCACAGGCAGCCTTGACTAGTTGGTACATATAGGTATGTGTGCTCCTCCTCTCATTGGTTGCTTGGTGCACACAGAGGTGACTAGAAGCAGCACACTATATGTACAGGGTCTGCTCTCCTGAATGTAGATGCCCAACAGCATAGGTAGGTTTAGAGTTGGATCTGCCTGACCTGAGACCACCGTAGCGCGGGTAGGCGGGCACAGATGTGTTTTGATCAAAATATATTGGCTGAGAGTCTCAGATTTTATCATATCAGAGTGAGGGCTTAGTCCATATATGTTTGCATCTATTGTGTTAGTGCATTAGTGTGGCAACAATAAAACAGTACTTGCTGCACCTCACTCATATTAGGACACGGGTCAGGCCTAATATCAGGAGAGAGTGACAAGTACTATTTTGCTATTTAAAGGGGTTTTCAATTTCTTCCATTGCATTTTATAATACTGTAAAGCTATAAGTCAATTAGAAGAGACGTAATGTGTATGATGACAATCTCTGTGTAGCTCTATGGAATATGTTGGCACTACATAAGCAACATGAATAAATAAGTAATGGGCCCCATCACAAACATAACACAGGCTCCTCCAGCTGGTTCATGCCATTACCACTCATTATCTTAAAGTTAAACCAAGAGGAACAGAAAACACTGGAGATAAATTGTGCTGCAAACTTCAAAGCCAATAGTTGACAGTGTGGGTTGGAGTGGATCGCTCCCTTCATCAGGTCCAATTGCTAAACTGCTCCACTGTTTGGCCAACCTAAAAAAAACATAGGTGATCCTGCCATTTCATCTAAGGATGGAGCAACAGCATTAAAAGGGTTGTCGGTTGTCCAATGGCAACAAAATCTTTTGTGGTGTGCAAAGTATAATAAAAAAAGAACTAACTAATAGACTTCATTTTCTAAACTTAATTGATGGCCTGTCACAGGATCCTGATAGAGGAGCTTCTGCCGAACATGATAATGTTCTGACTGTGGCTCTGGTGGCAGAAAGCTTCCTCACCATCCAAGTGTCAGTGACATGTTTGAAGAGGGATGGCTGCCGGGCTCAATTCATTAGCTAAGCCATCCCTCTGTCTTTCAATCAGCCTGATGAAGGAGCAGGCTGGCTTAGCTAAAGAACGGAAACAGAAAGACAGCCCCTTCATACATGTTATTGAAGCTTATGTAGGAACATCATTGCTTATTGGGCCATTGATTAAATTTAGGAAATATAAATAAATTGGTGTGTTTTTTTTTTTCCAGCTTGGTCCGAGTATTGGATCTCCTAAAAACAGACCAGCCCTGAGTGGAGACTTACTGGAAGTGCTCTATGATATGGAAACGTATTGGCAATGCTCCGTAGGAAAACAATATGTTAAGAGCTGTCTCCCAAGGTAAGAGAACAATTTCCCTAGTGGACGTGGCTCCCTATGAATCACAATTTGACTTTTTAACAAACTTTGGGACTTGACAAGGGAAAATAGCCAGGTCAGATATCCATCCATAGACAGCTGTTTTGGGGTGCTTGCCTCTCATCAGTACAGAGGGGAGCATTGCCTTGGACTCATAGGGAACCACTTCCACAAGGTTCTCTTGAGATGGTTCTCTTTTTTTCAGGAGATGCCTCTGCATATTTTTACTTCGCATTCATACACCACAGAAAATAAATCTTTTTTTGGGTTGGACAACCCCTTTAATGTCCAATGACAGACTAAATAGACTGAAGCATTGACATATAGGAAAACCTTTATATTCGCCTTCGGCTGGCATTGACAGATTTCACTACTAATTATCAATATATGAGGCATTGTTGTTGAAGAGTTGTCAGCCGCTGCATTGTGAGATTTGTCCAATATTGTCAGTCTGTTATACACTATTGAGTCTCATTATTTAGTAGTGGTCAGTTCCAGGTTCTGAAATTAGTCTTTGCTATAAAAGCTGTGCCGATGCTCCAGTGATCCAGATTGCTACACCAGATGGTTTTATGTTTGTTTGCAATGAAGGAGTTAATCAACCAAGCATATGCAGAACCTGGGAATTCCTGGAAGCAAAAACACGGATCCTTCAGTAAGATTAAAGAGTGACAATTAATCGATACAGCTCAACAAATTAAATTGGATCTGCAGCTGAATGTCCGAAAGGAGGGCACTGAAATGTTGCAGCGCTGACGCTGTGATTAATTAGAAAGGGAATGGGAAGATTTTAAAGGCCGTGAGAATTCGTTTACAAAACCCTGGAGCAAGTAGTCAGTGTGACTAAAATACAATGTTCCATTCTGCGGCTTGTTTACTGAGGCAGGCGATGCTTTCTGCAGCGTTGCAGAATTTTTTTTTTTAGACCAATTATTATGTCTCTAGAAAACAAAATTGTTATAGAACTAAAAAGTTAATTCCCGACCTCCCAGCCAAAACTGATAAAAAAAAGTAGGGAGTAGAATTTTGAATTTGAGATGAATTAAGAAATATTTTTAACTAATTACATTGTACAACTTTTTTTAATTAAGTAAATGAAACATTTCTCATTTTTTCAATTATTTTATCCCCTAAGGCAGAAACAATTATAACTGTTTATTGGATTCTAGTGAAGGTGCAGGAATTAAGGATGAGAATCCTTCATAATATAGTCGTGATGGATATAGATGTGTTTCACGGGCTATGGTCATGGTATTCTCAAAATTAAGTGGTAGGGAAGTTATGGAATGTGTGTTTTCTTGAAAGTTGGATGCTAAAATGAATACTTTTAAGTATTAAGTGTGTGTGTATGTATGTATGTTGGTATGTATATAGTGTTTTGTTTTTTTGAAGGATTGCATGTGTGAAATTGGAAAGCAACTCCTCACTATTGCACATGCCCAGACTGTTCCATTTAGGGCCAGCATTTTAAATTCCGTTATAACGGATTTTTAGGAGTGCAAAATGGAACCCTTTAAGAGGCATTCCGTTTTGCTCTGTCCTAAGACATGTCTATGGCCAGAAATAACTGTTCCGTTATACTTGACGGGAAAAAAAAAGTCCTGTTTACGGAGTTATAACGGAATTTATAACACTGGTGAGAATGTTGTATGATACGGTATACTCATGACTGGAGCTGAGAGAGTTTCTGCCCATGTACAGTCTGTGCTCCACCAAGGACAGGTTGGTAGGACAGAAGACAGGTAAAAGAGAACTTCATGTGCTCAGCCAACACAATGAACACAGCTGGTAGTCGCATTCAATAGCATCCAAAATAAAAAGCCCATCACCAGAATGAGGTAAATGGATAGCTTTTCATAATGCTGAGTTCTGTAAATGGTTATATTTTAAAACAAGGCTAAGCATGTGATGAGATTACCATTTTAAATAGAATCTACAAGAATGCCTCTTGCAATGACTCACTTCCCTCATGCACTGATTGAGCTTGTGTTTATACATACACAGCAGCCAATCAGAAGAGAGAATCTTCATCCTGAGCAAATGATGAGGTAGGGTGTGTGCAAAAGACTTCCTCACACTTGCTGTAGACACTGTAGCCAAGCTGTAGCTCTGCCCTAATGGAGCTGTAGAAGAACAAAAACCGTAAAAGCAGCCACCTCCGAGAGAAATAAATAACAGGTTAAAGAGGTTTTCCAAATGTGTCCTATCCATAGGTCATCAGCATCTGATCCCTGGGGGGTCCAACACCCAGGATGCTGGTAGATCAGCTGTTTGAGAAGACACCAGTGCTCACAGTAGCGCCACGGCTTTCACTCTGCTTACTAAACACAGAGCCGTACATTGTATAGCGGCTGTACTTGATATCACAGCCCAACCCTATTCACTTCAATGTGGCTGAGCTGCCCCTATGCCATGTGACCGATGAACGTGACGTCATATGGCCTAGTAAAAAACCTAGAGAAGGCCACGGTTCTACTGCGAGCGACACTGCTTTTTCAAACAGCTGATCATGGGGGTCCTGGGGGTCCAACCCCCAGCAATAAGGTACTTGGAAAGCCCCTTTTAATAGCAACTTTAGAATGACCTACATATCATTTTAAACTTACAACTGGACAGTTGCTTGATTTTAACTTTTCTGGTAAATCCTGTAGTTTGGAGTCAATTCGTAGCATTGGCTGTTCCTTTTGGGAACACGAAATTTACATGCACAGCTTGTTGGCATCGTTCAACCAGATTACCTCAAGGGCAATAAAGTATTCAGCTAAAGCAGGAAGGCAAGCAGTATGTTTTGCTTTAGCTGTAAATCGAATGTGTAATCCTAATACAAAAATGAAATGTGAATTCATGAGAATCTTGCAGGTGACAATGATATTTAGTTGTGTTACAGTGAGTACAATTGTATAGATTTGTCATTTTGTTATAATCTTATGGAGTCTCACAATTCAATCTTTTGCTCTTCTGCTCCTCTCTTTAGAGATTTTGGTTTAAAGGCTATAAATCCCTTGATGGCAAATAGTTTTATGTTTGTATTTTACAGATTTTTGTCTAAAAATAATTTTTTCAGTTGGTCCTTTTTAAAGGGAGTCTGTCACCCGTTTTTCACCAATATAACTAAGAGCAGTGCCCCATAGAAGATTGCATACACGTCCCAAACATACCTGTGTGCACTTTGTGCCTTTATTCCATGTCTAGCACTTTTATTCTGCTGGGAAAACCGCTCCCAAGTGCCCAGCTCTGCTGCTCCAAGTGCCCAAAGCAAACGAGACTGAAAAGGTGAGGGCTGTTTTAGTTGCTCATATCTTGGGATTGATAGCCACTAGAAATATGAAACCTTGTTTGAAAGCTGGCTTTCCAACCTGTCAAACGATACCAGAATCATTGCATTATATCAGCAGATATAGCTGTTAGAAATCGAGTCAGGACATTTGGGAGCTGTTTTCCAGCAGAATAAAAGTGTTTTTCCTGGACATGGAATACAGACACACAGTGCACACAGGTATGTCTGGGATGGTTTCTGCAATCTTCTGTAGGGCACTGCTGTTAGTTATATTGATGAAACTGAGGTGGCAGACTCCCTTTTAACATTTTCTGCAGTTTTTAAATTTCAGCCTAGCTGTATAGTATCTTAGTTTCAGTTTTACAGTCCCATCATGCTGCTGTTCTGTTGGCTATGTATACAGTTTTACACTGAGTCCCGTCATGTTGCTGTTCTGACTGCTATGTATAGCCCTTATGAGTAAAATGTAATCATAAAAAAATTACTCATGAAGGTGTTCATAGCCTTTAAAGGGCACCTCTCAGCAGATTTGTACCTATGAAACTGGCTGACCTTTTGTATGGTCGTTTGGCAGCTGAAGGCATCTGTGTTGGTCTCATATTCATGTGTGCCTCTATTGCTGAGAAAATTGAAGTTTTAATATATACTGTTGAGCCTCTAGGAGCAACCGGGGAGTTGCCATTACTCCTAGGGGCCCTGCTGTCTCCACAACTGCCGTGCCCTCAGCACTTTGACAGGGCCAGGCGTGATGATGTTTTCAGATGCACTTCATCTCTGAACCCGGACATGTCCCCATTTTCACCCAGGCAGCACCCCTGATATGAGAATTGGAGCATTTCATACTCCAATGCTCTCCCTTACCCTGCACTGCATCGCGCAAGGCAAGGGCTGTTTTGCTTTTATTTTTCACACTGCTACGCTAGCTTTCCCCATGGAGAGCGTACGTCATTGAATCTCCAAAGAAAAGCCTTTGCCCTGCGCCATTCAGCGCAGAGCAAAGGAAAGCATCGGAGCATGAAATGCTCATATCAGGGAGGCTGCCTGGGTGAAAATGGGGATATGTCTGGGTTCAGCTACAGGTTCAGCAACCTGGACAACCCCTTTAACTTGCAGCTACTTTTATACAACAGGAGCTGGACTATCAGAATATTTGGAGCATTAGATGCTAGATTAAAGGATTTTCTATGTCTAGTAATCTATAGACTGAACACCCTTCTGGAACACCATTTTTAATGCAAGTTTGGATATTGTATCTTAAAGGGTGACTGAGTTTGCTGAAAAATTTTGATATGTCATAGAGATAATGATAGTCAATAGCCAGTGCTCATCTATTTCTGGCAGTCCCATAGCGGTGAATGGAGAAATGGCCGCGCATGCATGGTGCACCTTGCATTCCCAGCTATGGGACCTCAGAAAATAATTCAGGGTGCTCGCTGAATGGGGAGCATACATGCATGTTGTGCTCACCTTCACTTTGAGGACCCCGTTCTAGAGATGGGAGCGAATCCCAGAGGTGGTACCCACACCTATATGATGTTTATTGCATATCCTAGCAATATGCCATCAATGTTCGAGATGGGCCAACTCCTTTAATGTGATCATATCTCAGCAGAGAAATAGGTTTCATATTTTTCATATAAACCGAAGGGCTTTTTGAAATGTTATACTGAATACGTAAAAAAAACTATTTGTAGCTGTCCTACAAGAATACTGCATATGTGACCAATAACAATGAGTCTTGTGTGCAGCCACAAAGAGGAGTATTCACCCCATAACAACCAATCTGCAGACTGTAAAAAAACAAATTCACAGGAGTTTCGTCAGAAGAAAATTATTATTGTTGTATAGGATACTTTTATATTTAACAAAATATTTTAATATATTTTTGTAATGCATCAAGTATTTTTCATATGGAACATCTCTGTATAGACAAGGCGACGGCTTTACATGACCTTTCATAGGCATGCTCTTGTTGCAGCCCATTGACACTGGGAAGTGGAGATCCAAGTAGCATAGGCTTATGTACTGCTAGACCCAAAGCTAACTAAAGACATTCAGCTTTATGAAATATTTCAAAGTTTCAATATTGGCCAGTTGTACTGACTGAGAATATTAGAAATATTTGATACAGAACTGATCATAACCTATATCCGTTTATGATTTATGGCTAGAAAGCTTGTGGAACCCCATTGAAATGTATATATTCCTGGTAATTATTAGTATATTACCTAAAAAAAAAAATATTTGCTTAGTGGCAGAGTTATCTTGACATAGTGAAGATTCCTACAATGTATGGCCAGGACAGAATTTACCTATAGGTACAGATAGTTCTGTGCCTGTAGGTGAGCCTCGGTAAGGACACCTGCCTAAGAAAGTAATTACTTAGGATGCATTGAATAGTGTATATCTGTGCTACAGACTCCTGAGATTTAAATCCAGTACTGTGTATGGTTCACCTTAAGATTGTGACTTTCAGGCTATGACATAGTGAGTTATTTGAGCCATATCTGTATTGTAGCCTTCATTTTCAAATTGACCAAAAATTAGAGAACTCAATGTTCTGTATTTTATATATAACCCCATTTAAATATGTTTGAGTTTAGCACTATGTAGGTCAGTAGATCATGTCAAGCCCTCTACTGAGCTGGTGACACATTATTCATGCCTCAGCACCAGCCTTTAAATGGGATTTCCAGTTTGCATCAACATCCTTTAAAATAATCATTTATGAAGGCAGCTGTACTTTTATAATGTATTTCTTTTACCTTTATTGATCCTAGCTCCCGTTCTGGGCTGTGCTCACATGACCATGTCCATGCAACGCTTTCTTATTTCCTGTGATGTTATGTCCATGGGTGGGGCAGTGATTGGGGAGTGTCTATGTTAATAGCTGAAGAAGAGGAACTATAAACTAGAGGGGCATTGTTAGAGGTGGTGTTGGGGCAGTGGTAGAGGAAGGAGAAGTGCATCATGAGTTTGTTAGATACAGGAACAGGAAGTCGAAGTGTTACAGGAACAGGAAGTGCTACATACCAGAGGAATTTGTTGACATGGTAAAAACAGGTTAGGAGAGAAACCCCTTTACACCAACAGTCACATTAAAATTTGGGAAAAAATGGCTGTCACTTTTTATTGTAAATGTTGAATTTATGTCTAAGGTAAATACATTTACCCTTAAGGACCAGCAACATTTTCCCCCTCTCTGTGTTACATCAGATATACCTTTTTTATTTTTTCTTCAATTTAGCTATATGACCCATTGAATTTTGCGGGCCAAGTTGTATTTTTTTTAAAACCTTTTTGGGGTACATATAGTGTATTAAATAACTTTTATTATTTTATTTTTAGGGGGAATATACAAAACATTTATTTAACATTATTTTATGAGATTTATTTTTTCGTGTCAGTACGGTTCTGATGATGCCAACGTTATAGTTTTTATTATATCATAATACTTGCATAATAGAAACACTTAGAACATTTATATTTCTCTGACATAACCATGGGCTAACATATTGGAGTCCTCTGTAGTGATAATCATTATCAATATAGCTGTAGGGTGTAATGGGTATCACTAGAGTGGTGGTATGCAAGTTGTGTGGTAAAGATAGGATATGAACAGGAGGGGCAGTGCAAAATGGAAACTTTATTGATGTTTGTGTGGGGGGTACAAGTGTTTGTGAATTATTTGATGGTGTGATCTGGATGCTAGTAAAAAGCTGGGTCATGGCATCAGTAAATGGCTTAATTTGGTGCAGAGGGGTGATTATAAGAGCAAGTTCTCATCTTACTCCATTAGTGGATAACAAGACCCCCATATGTGACAATCGGAGAGCAAGTATGCTCTCTGATTGATGGAGGAGAGGGAGATAGCGTGGACTTATGTGCATACTACCTATCTTCTCCCTTGGGTCATGCGAGAGGGTATGTTTTCTTTCGACCTTGCAACTTGTCAACTTCCATATGCCCCCCCCCCCCCATTTCTTCTTGCTTCAGCTGGCTGAGATCTGGAGTGGGGAGAGCTGCTTTAACACTTCACATCTGGGGCTCTGTAGCAGCTAGAGATATAGTAGAAATTGTCAGGAGTGAAAGAATTTTTAAGCTGCTATCACTCCAGACCTAATTTCTAAAGGCTGTATATCCTGAAGTAGTGGGATAATGCTGTCATCCTGGTCTCGTTTTAAAGCTTATATTGCCAGCTTTCAAACTAGACCAGGCCTACATGTCTTTTTACCTCCTTTTGCCAAAGCCTGAGCAAAACTCTGGTGATAATATGCATACCTGTTGATGGGTTTAGATATAAAGTAATTTTTTTTCTAATTTCTTAACCCTTTCATTAGGTGTGATTTACACATTGTTTTCTGGCATGTCTTACAAATGTCAGTCACAAATATTTGTAAAAATGTGCAAACCTGTATACATTTGACAATGCTTTGAAGTTATTTGACCTATTATTTTTTGTTCACATTACAATATTTCATTACAATACGTTAGCTGCTTTTGGTCACTTACTTCAGCTTTTGGCCAGACCAGAATAATCTGTATGCCATGGATAAAGGACAGACATTACCTCCACATAAGAATGTTTGTGGGAAAATGAAGACACTTGAAATTGCTGCATGGAAAGTACCATTCTAATGAGGTGCTACATGGATACTGCTTTATGGTTATGACCATTATTTAGGCACTTCTATATGATTAAAACTATTTTGGCACTGCCATGTGGTTGGCACCTCGGTTTGGGCACTACTATGTTTGGCACTGGAGTTTGTCTACTGACATATAGCTGGCACTGCTTTGTAGGCACAACTATAGGCACTAATACAGAATGTGGTTAGCAATACTACATGGACAATACTATGTGACGTACACTAACATTAATAACATTGCTATATGGGTACTACTATATGAGTTACAATTCATTATGACCACTACTAGGTAAATGTTACTACATTTTTTCCCTCACTACTGTGTGTTCATTGTATTGACAATCCTTACATGACACTATTGTGTGGGCCCAAACTTCTATGTGGACAGAAATGACTGTACATTAATATAACTGTGTCATTACTGGACATAAATTGCGTGGGCAGAGTGCGTCCATTTTTGTATGTGAGCATATTGACTATAGTTTGTAATGTCATATATTGACACATTAAGATATCCCTCTTCTTATAGTAAATAAACTCAACTCTCATCAAACAGATTTCATTACTCAACACTGAAAAAACACATTGCGGAATTATAGCAGGCAATGTAAATTGGCCATTCAAATTTGGCAAGGCATCCTAACAGCCTTTTTACAAGGGCTAATGCCCAGGCAGTTATTAGGAATGAACCAATCATAAGTGGAGGTCATACAGCAATCATCTGCTCTGTATGAGGACAAACGATTGCTACTCTGATCGCTCATCCCCATATAGATTCTTTCATGGCAGCACATTCTTGTTTACACAGGACAATCTGCTCTTGGCAAACAATGATTTTATCTGCCACATAAAAGATGTGATCACTCAATGAATAAGTGTTTGCTCATTCATCGGGGGTTCAGCAGAACATTTACCGGGCAATCATCAGGAACAAATGCTCTTCCCTGATAATTGCCCCCATCCTTGGCCCATGTAAATGGACTTTATTCACATGTGACCAGGTAAACGTAGAATCTAGATACAGCCATGGTCAGACATTTTAGAATTCAATGCTAGGCAGGAAGAGTCTTTTGTACAATGTTTTTGTTAATAAGAAGTCTTTTTTTGGATAAAACTAATAATCAGATATCTCTACTCAAGGAAAGGTTCACAAGGGGTTTTTGGAAGAGGTTTTGAGGCAGATTTGCCTTCAGGTTTTTCAGCCAAAGCCAGAAGTGGATCCAGCAGGAAGGAGAAGTATAAGTCCTCCATTTTATATTTCAAATTCCTTTTAAATCCACTTCTGACTTTGGCTGGAAAACCTGCAGGAAAATCTGTCTCAAAACCTCCTCTCCAAGAAATTCAGTGTGAACCTACCCTCAAAGCTAGAGATGAGTGAATTGACTTCGGATGAAAAATTTGAAGTCGATTCTCATAAAACTTTGTTAGAATACTGTATGGAGCGAGCGCTCAGTACAGCATTAAAATGTATTGGCTCCGATGAGCTGAGGTTATTATTTCACAAAGACTTTGGGAAATAACTTTTTATTAAGTTATGAAGTTAATTTCTACTGTTAAAAACCTTTTACTGAACTCGGTTTCGGGCATGGACACACACAGTGGCACCTTGGAACCGAACCTGAGTTCGATAAAAGGTTTTTAGACCACAAAATTGACATATCTCTTTTAAAAAATGCCCCCCCCCAGGTGTTTGTGGTTTTAAGTGGCTAGTGCCCTAAAAATTAATGTTATCCTCAAGAATATCTTGGATGAAAATAAGATTGAATGAAGGATGGAGCTAGTGGCTGGCCTAAAGCATTGATCAAAGCTGGTGTCAAATTCTTCAGTGACAAAGTGGTCGGTTCCCCAGAGATAAATCTAATCATCATTCTACAAAAGCAAGGTTTTCCTCTTTAGAACAATATAAGCAAAAATGTTTCAAATGATTCTAAGTTTTCCTGAATTCAGTGCCCTGTTGATGTGGTACTGAGCTGTAGGCAAATATACAGTATAGCTAACCAAATATAAGTTGTGTTTATTCAGACAAGAATGCATACCTTGTGCTCGAGATTAAAATATGAATAGACATTAAGCAGAATGTATGCTCTCCCCTGTAATTCATTGCTTAGGTAATTTATCTATGGTGCCTTCAGAATTCACCAAAGTGCAGTAGAAGTCAACTGGTATACTGCCCTTGCCTAATACAAACACAATCTACAATTAGATAATGGTTCATTAATTAAAAATTCCCCAACCTTACTTTTGATGATTGTAATGTATCTCAGCATTACCCCGAACAGTCTAGACTACTTCCTTACTTTGGTTAACCAATACATAAGCACCCTATTATAATTTGGATTTGGCATTTTCATGATATTTGGCACACAATGTATTTTTTTTTTATTGTGGCTATGGACAGGTCTAGTTTTGTGAATTTCATTCAATCATATGAATAATTCAGAGCTAAGAAACTATGGCTGGAAGTAACAGCAGACTAGAAAGAAAGAAAAGATTTTCAGGTGAACTGGTTGGGAATCGATGAAATGGAACCAACGTTTCCTCACAGTGTCACACTAGAAAGTCTCAGCGTTCTGTTTGGTTAAACCTTGTCATAAAATCTGAAGCCGTCCCCAGAGGAGGACATTAAGTGATGCAGAGCTCAGTATGTGAAGTTCGTTGCTGTGTACATAGTTCAGCTAGATCCAGCACAGTCTACCACCTTTACATAAGGAGTATCCATTTTTGTGCCGCCATCCTTTGTACTGCTCTTGTCCAATATGTTTGGAGTCTTAAGAGTTTATCTAGTCCATGGGCTTGGATGTAAAGGCAGCCCCTCACATATCTGGCATAGGCACAGCATGTCTATAGGGTTTGCTTCCCATGGCACTCTCTTTTTGAACACTGTGCTGGTTTCCACCAGTCCCCGTTGTGGCAGTGACAAATGTTACAATCATCCACTTTGACTTCAATCCCTGCTGGGATTATAGTGGTGCCTGCAAAGCAGTTAGGTCCTGAAAATGGAAAAAATGTCAGAATTAAAATTGGATCATTTGGTCCAATACATCTGAATACAATGAAATGACCAAACGTGCCACAAACACAAGACTGTCCTGCATGGCCCAATATTCATAAGACTCGAGGTAACCAGAATATCCTCACATTATTAGAATGAATGGGAAATACTGATATTAACTCTTATCCCATTAAGACAATTTATCCACTTTCCATAAGAAAGGGAATAAGTGTCTGATCGGCAGAGGTCTGACCAATGGGGTCCCCATCAATCACCAATCACAAGAACAGGGGCCCAGGCTCCCCTGTTTGAATGGAGCGGCAGTCACACATGCACACTTACAGTACATTCAGCTCTGAGGCAGTCCCATAGAGTTGAATGGAGCGGTAGACTGGCATGTCTGCCTCTCCACTCAAGCAGGGAGCATGGATCCCTAGTATTTTGATCAGGAGAATGCCTGGCTATTGGACACTGCCTGCTGATCAGACACTTATCCCCTATCCTGTGGATAGGGTAGAAATATTAAAAAAGAAAGAAAAAAGACTTTTACTCTTTATGTAATTGAGAGCATCAGTGCACAGAGGGGTGGGGCCTTTCCAATGCTGACCACAACTCTCAGTGCACTGAAGCCCTCATTTGCATGAAGGAAAGTTTGTTTTCCTTCAGAACGCCACAACCAATTTTCACAAGACTGCTGTCGTGAAACAGCAGAATCAAGTCCACCAGACAGTATGGTTGGTTTAATGGGGTTGATCCTGCTGACATGTAGTCTTTGAAGGGGTTGTCCAGGATTAGAGAAACATGGCTGCTTTTTCCTAGAAACAGCACCTCTCCTGTTCATGGGTTGTTGTTGGTATTACTGCCCGGCTGCACTGAAGTGAATGAGCTGGGCTGCAATACCATATACAAACTGTGGACAGGTGTGGTTCTGTTGTTTGGAAGAAACCAGCCCTATTTTTCTAATCCTGGGTAACCCCATTAAGGCTACTTTCACATCTGCGTTGTGCTGTCCGGTTTTGAGATCTGGCACAGGTTCTCAATACCGTTTCACAACACTTCAGTTTTGTCTCTGTTCATTGTCAACTGGGACTAAACGAAAAGAGGGCACCAGAATTCATTCTGTTCTGGTTTGTTGCGTTCCACGCTGGACACAAGAATACTGCAAGCAGTGTTTTTTTGTGTGGCATGGGAAACTGAAGAAGCTGGATCCAGCACCAAACACCATGCAAGTCAAGGGTGCCGGATCCGTTTTTGCGGTTTCTTCATTTTTGATATAATACAATGACATTCGTTCAGAACGGATGCAGACGGTTGTATTATGAAGGAAACGTTTTGCTGAGGCTTTGAGACCCCATGCTGGATCTCAAAACAGGACAGCAAAAGCGCAGATGTGAAAGTAACCTAAGTTCGTAAAGCCTCATTCACACGTCCATGTTCAAATCCGTGAGAAGGTGGTCAGTGATGCATCCGTCAAGCAGCTCGTGTGTCTGTTTTTTGCTGTCCATGTGTCATCCGTGTTTCACTGACACTGCCCAGCTGAAAAATAATTTTCAAAGCATCTCTTCCTAATGATCCTTGAAACACGAATGGCATCCGTGGTTTTCACAGACCCATAGACTATAATCGCTGTGATGGATCTGTGAACACAGACAAAATGGAGCATGCATCCATGCTGAAAAAAAAAGTGTGAATGAGGCTTAAGGAAACTATGAGATTTTAAATGATGATTGACAGATGCAGATGGAAGGACATCATTAGAAGCAGAAGCAAAATGACCGTAAATCATGTTACATGGCATGGTTTATCTATCACATGAGCCACATTGTTTTGGCACTAAACATAGGATTTAAGAGTATTTGGGATTTATTAAGTGCTAAAAATCGTGCCAGGTATGCCCAGACCAAGCTTTGATTTAAGATTCTCTTCAGGTTAGGCAGAAAACTGTCACTGACCTAGACAGTGGCATAACTACAACTAACTGGGCCCCACAGCAAATTTTTGAACGGGGCCCCCCCAGAAACTTCTTTGCAACCCCCAACTCACATGCAACCCTCACTTTTGTGGCAAGTCAACATTGAGTTCTCTCAGACAAGGCGTGACAGCCGCTCCATCCGTTTCCTATAGTGTCACTGTATATAATGTCATTGTATAATACTGTTGAGGGGGGCCTGACAATAAAATCTTTTAGTCTCCCTCATGAGGGGGCCCCTTGTGGGTCTGGGCCCCAAAGCAGCTGCTTCCCCTGCTTCCCCTATTGCTACGCCCCTGGACCTAGAGCAACCAATAAAGAGCTGGACAATGTCTTCTGAAAGTTGTAGAATGGCAATACACTACTGATAGGTTGCTGTGCTTTAAGGCAATAGTTGACCCTAAGTATAATGTTAAAGAGGTTGTCCCACCAAAAATATTCTATAGCTTTCTAACCAGCTCCTGGATCTGAATACTTTTGTAATTGCATGTTCTTAAAAATGTAGCATAACCACTGAGTTATGCTTATGTAT
Source organism: Rhinella marina (assembly GCA_900303285.1). NCBI lineage: Eukaryota > Metazoa > Chordata > Amphibia > Anura > Bufonidae > Rhinella > Rhinella marina. The sequence continues at coordinate 32,881 of ONZH01003271.1, forward strand.
AGTGCCACCTACTGTTTGTTTGTTCTTAGTTCTTTGACCTGCTCACTGAGATGGCCACACATGCTCCATTTCATCTTTCAACTGCCTCCTGAGCTGTGATAGGGAGACAGCTGCAGCAGAATGGACAGCCCCATGAGCTGCCCCAGAAAAGATACACCCTCTTCCTCCTTTAGCTGTCAGCTTGATAAAAATCTAGCAGAGCAATGAATGTGGAGATCTCTGGATCCATGTGAGGTACAGGGCTGGTTCTAGTTTTGTTAGAAAGAGACCGTCATGTACTATTTGATGTCTGATATTCATTTTTTACATTAATAGTGGGATAACCAGGATTTTTAATAATAAGAAATTTCTAAACCATGAACAGGCAACCTAGTTGTCAAGATGAAGCTGGATCCAATAGTGACATGAACATGTTTACATATGCACTACAACTCTCACTCTGCACACATGTAGCATACTATGCATAAGCTTTGACAGTCCAATCTCTATAGAGACCAGGGACCAATAGAATTCACTGACATGTGCAGAGAATGGAAAAAGGGACAAGATTACAGCAGTGTCCTAAATGTGACAGTGTCTGTCCTCCCAAATATGTTTCCACTTTTTGGAAGTATAATGGACATTGTGCTCTTTACTATAATAAACTATACATGTACCGTACAGGGTGAGTCAAATGTCTGGACACAACCTTTTAAAGGGGTTTTCCGAGACTTGAATACTGATGACCTATCCTCTGGATGTGTTATCTGTTATCAGTATCTGATCGGTGGAGGTCTGACACCCAGGAACCCTCGCTAATCAGCCATTGCAGCAGCGTCACAGCCTTCTCTCAGCATTTCTTAGGCCAAGTGACGACACATCTGTCACGTGGCATTCATTAGTCACGTGGCGTAGATGCAGCTCAGCACCGTAGAAGTGAATGGGGCAGGGCATAATACCAAGCACAACCGCTTGTAGAAAATTGACTTCCAATGTGTGAAAGTAGTGGGAATACATAAATTGGGAGGGAGGCTGCATTAATTAGTGGTGAAAATGTTGTCAGGCTGCCATATTGAATTCAGGTCAGGTTTTTCCAATGGGAAGGGGGTCATGTGATGTATGTCTTGAGTAGAATTGACTCTTATTGCACAATATGGTTCACCTAAAACTGCATCCGGCAGAATGGTGGATACATAGAAAACATCATGTAAAACATTTTAGGAAATTGACAGAGCCAGGTAGTTTGAATGTGAATGTGAAGTACAGAGGGTACACGAGTTAAAGATAAAGCAGAGCCTCTAGGTGTAACATCAACGCCCCCTTTGCTCCTAAAGGTTCAATTGCATATATTAAATGCGGGCACATATGGACATGGGACCAACACAGATGTCTTCAGCTGCCAAGTGCACATACAACAGGTCAGCCAGTTTCATAGGTACAAATCTGCTGACAGATGTCCTTTAATAGTAAAAATATACATGTTGGGTATTTGATGGAGCAAATAATCATATATAGCTTTTGTAATAATCAGTAACTAATATTTTATAGGCTCTATGCAAGTGTGTCATTGAACTTGTAACAAGATGTGCTAGAATGGAATCTAGTATGGCCTTGAAATGGTCATTCTAACATTAGGCCCCTGTATGAGCTCTGATGCAGATAATGTAGCAAGATGATCAGAGACAGAGGCCTTGATTTAGACAAAGCAATTCTTGTAGCTCAGTAATGCATTTTTAACTTCTGATATTACTGTATAAAGTGTACAAGGCGTGCAGTATTGTAAGGGGAATGCACATGTAGCAGGTGACCAGGAAAATGGCCTGGCAACAAGCCAGAGCTCCTCTCCATCTTTGACTGCGTGCCATACGTACACATAACTTTCTATTGTTTTCACTCTTAATCTCTTTTACTATACTTGTAAATCTGTTATACTAAATAAACTCCCCACTTAAAAGTTTGCAGTCTGTGAGACACAAGACTTTTGCTTACAGAAGTGAAGATTTCCTTATACTCCCAAACTCATAATGGCATGTAAAATAAATTTATTTTGTCGATTTTATAGTAAACAATGTAAAAAAAAATATGTATATGGTGGAAGTTGCATTTTTCTGGTATTCTGCCATTATAAAAAAAATCACAAATTAAAAAATAATTTATATGTAATCCAAAATGATTTATAAAACTCTACAACTTATCCCACAAAAAAAGAAACTAAGGAGCTGTGTAAATGTACAAATAACATGTAGATTACAGCATTCTCTCAGTCATAACCTAGGGACATAACTGGCTTGGTCCATGAAGGAGTTGTCTGCGACATCCCTCTCCTTCCACCCAAATCCCTCTCCTTCCACCCAGCACGACCTATGAAAGGAACTACACTTACCTGCTTCCCACTGCTCGGTTCTGGCTCCATGGGTACCAGAATGTCTTCACTGTACTTCCAGTACCCGCAGGTAAACCTTCTGAATGGACGTGGTCACATAGGCAAATGTAGCCAATGAGTATTAGATTGAGTGATAGGGAGCAGGTAAGTATAGTTCCTTTCACAGATCACTGTGTGTGTGGCAAGGAGGGAAGTAAATTTAAAAATTTTATAGAGAATAGTGCAACAAATTTCTAAATCACTTCATCTAAAAACATGCCTGTGTCCACCTGAAAAATGCTGTGAATTTATGACCACTAGAGGTCTCACTTCCACCTCATTTGCAGTCCACTGAGTATTATTAGGCAAGATCCGTCCCTATCAACATAGACAACAGAGAGGAAGCGGGGGCATGTCAGAGCTAGCTAAGATCCTGAGCCTGATAAAGGAACTGCTTCTACATAGCTTCTGAACATCACAGAAATGTCCTGCCTTTCTGTAAGTGTGAACTCTCCCGTCTTATCTATTCTCTTAGCTCTCTCCAGAGCAGAAAAAAAAAGTGGGAAGTAAGGGAAAAGACATCACAGCAGTACAATGCTGGCAGATTCCATAGAAGGCAGGTACCCACTGCTTGTAAGAGAAATTAATTTAGCTGTGCAGCTGAAACAGGAAATAATATGGCTGAAAAAGACATTTAGGAAAGCCCCAAAAAGACCTGTCAAGTCCTTCACAGTTTTGATTACAAAAAAGCACAGCCATTATGCAAACTTTTTTTTATTTTAAAACTCAGGTATGCTTTAAGGCTTCAATCATATCTGCACCAGAAACTCCATTAGAAGCATCTGTCAAAGAGTACATAAAAAATTTGGACAATATACACTGCTCTATTTTGTCTGGTAAAATGCAGACTCCCTGATGAAATTATAGTCAATGAGGCCATCATTTTTGATGTTCTGCTCCTATAAGAGAGCAGAACAACAGAAATCAATAGGGGGATGTGAACATGTTAATAACTGTGTGCCAGTCTCCATACAAATCTATATTTATTACACATCTACTGTAACTCAATCAAGGATAATACATTTAAGTTCTCTTTTTACTAAGTAAATGCAAAGATATTAGCATTGTGGGGCTTTACTGCTCTCCATACAATTCCATAATAATGATTTTCTCAGAAAAAAGTACTTGTGAAACATTATTAACTACTAGCAATCGGTGCACAGTCTATGACTGCTGTGAATGGATAATAGAAGTAATAAATCATTATGTGAGAATTCTGCAGTATCCTGGTAGAGGCGGAGGCAGGGCTACATGTGTGAACACTAACTTGCCTCCTACTTATTCTGCTTGAGGATAGCTTTGTAATCCAATGCAGGTGCCCTGGTACTGGCTGTCTGCGCTACACACCGTATAATGCATCATTCTCTTCCTGAGCTTGCCTGATGAATGGCAGCATGTCAGCTTTCTGCAAAAAAAATTTGCATATCTTCACTTGTTACATTTGTCAAATGGTAATATTGGTAGCTTTCCGTATATCGGTGTTGAAATGTCTTTAAAACTGAAAGGTGTATGAATCTTAAGAAAAAATAACGCTGAAAAATTAGACGTTAAGAGACTGTCACGTTGTAATTTGTGCCAAAATGATTAGACGGCATAAAAAAGAGAAAGGTGAAAATGGTCACTCTGTGGTTACATATTCTTCTTTTGAAACTTTCTTTAGTTTCTTTTTTTGCTTTTGAAATCGCTTTCTATTGGGTTTTTTCATAGACAAATAGAGAAGAAACATCATGACAGTAAAGAACCAAAGGCCAAAGTACATTTGAAAAGATGAAAGCTTTTGCGTTAGCTTCCAAAGATATTACAAATTGCAAGACATTAGGACTCATAAAATCAAATGGCCTAAAAACAAAGGATGTAAGAAATGACAAGATCGAAGGAGTAGTAGCGAGTCTTCAAGTATGGTGAGAATACCTCTGGGAGGAGTAGTGTCTCAGTCTCAAACGAATCCCATGCTGGGTATCAGAAATGGGATGTCAACTTGTCACTGAGAATCTTTTATGTCTTTTCTATGGGGACTAGATGTTTGCTTACACTTCACAGATTCAGTTTTTCTAATGAGTGATATATATATATATATATATATATATATATATATATTCCACTTTTATATTTCAAATTTCATTAAAACTCAATATAATGTAAGTGATGATCCAATGTGCAGTGCTTTATAGAGCCTAGGCTCTGCCCACACTATGGTCCTAGGTTCCACTTATAATAGAGCTATGACCCCTTTGATGGATCCACATAATGGAGCTATGACCACTATGATGGATGCACATAATGGAACCATGACCACTATGATGGATCCACATAATGGAACCATGACCACTATGATGGATCCATATAATAGAGCCATGGCCACTGTGATGGATTGATGACCACTATGGTGGATCCATATAATGGAGCCATGACCACTATGGTGGATTCAGTTTCCAAATTTCCTGAATTTAAACGGTTAATAAAAGACACGTTTAATAGGGTTAGTTAGGGTTTCCAGTATTTATGACAATTGACCATCGTCATGGAAGCCTAGATGGAATTTAAGGGGCAGACACAAACATCGGAGGGCTCCCATGGAAGAACAGCCTATACAGTACCCTTTAATGTACAATCCACCAGTAACTTAGTCATTCTTTAGCTCAGTTCCTTAAAGGGACTTTTCTTTTGATTATTGATGACCTACTGTATCTCCTTGATAGGTCATCAATATCAGATCACTTGAGCTCCAACACCCTCGCCGCATAGCTGTTTGTCACATCTTTGAGCACTGAATACAGTGATCCCTCAAGTTGAAACCAGACTCTACAATGTCTCAGACTCAGATCCAACCAATCATGGTCACTTCACAGGTAAAATAGCTGTATTAGTTGCTAGTTATCAGCTATTCCTGACTGTTATATGGAAGGACTTATTTTATCTGTTTTGGTTATCTGCATATTTTTCTTAAATCCTCATTTTCTCTTATTTTGGACATTTTGGGGCTTTGGAACTGATTACTCAACTTACAATGGTGTCAACATAAAATGGTCATCCTGGAACCAATTAATATTGTATCTTGAATGACCACTGTATGTAACTATGCACAAAGCCAGTAGCAGGAAGCTCCATCCACTGTTATATTTCGAGCTCCAGCAGCTACCTGAAACAGCTTATCAGTGGTGGTGCTGGATGTTGGACCCCCGCCAAAGATAGGTAATCAATATCTAAAAGGTGGAAAGCCCCTTTAAACTGGATCTAATGAGAATAGGAGGCTTTCTTTAAGATGCTGGTGACCCACCTTACTTTCTGGGTAAAGTTGCTTGCACATATGCTAATTCTACAATTATTAGTGTGAGCATTGTTGACTGCCTGACTGATCTTTAGCTTGGCCCCATTAGTTTATGGCTGTGGTCAATAACTGCAGTTTATCTTGCGAAGAGAGGCTCAAGTTGCATTGCTCTTTCCTCGTGCTTTACACTACAACGTATACTCACCAGAAAGTCATTGCATGGTATGCTGATTTTCATTAAACCAAGGATAGAATGATTATAAACTACCATGCAAGCAACTGAAGCATCAATCAGAAAAAAGGTAATAATCGCAGGTATAATAAGCACTGCAAGTAGTGATCCCAGAGGTTCCTCTAGGCCTCCTAGGTACTGTCTCACCTCTTATAGTTGATCTATTGCTCTGTGTCTTAACACTTTATATATTGTGATAGTTAGGTTTCCTCTCTGTCAAACAAAATATATAAAACATCCATTAAATGTTAACTATTTTTTAAAAAAAAAAGTGAATATGTGATGGTCACAACCCGGATCTGATCTGCAGGACTCTGTGCTTGTGTACGCGTGGCACGGTTATAAATTAATTTGGGCTCTGATAATAGGATTGGCCATAAATGAGCCCGTTTAGTATTCATGCAGATATCACATTGCTCTGCAGCAATTTAAGTCTCACTTAATAGACTCTTTAAGGGTTACTGTTCCTATAATTGCATGATTTTCTAATTGACTCTCACAGCATTTTTTTCACATCTTCAAAAAAAAAAAAAGAACTTAGAGCCGGAACAGAGATTAATGAAGAAGAGGCTAAAATGTGACCTAATCAGATTGAAGGAGAAGCAATTCTGTGCGGTCTATGTATGGGGGCTGGTTTAAATAACTTTGAGGGCTCCTGTGTATTGTAAAAGGAGATATCGGGACCACACACACCAACGTTAACAATTAGAAAATACATTCATACCAAGGACAAATTCTAATCTCTCATTATTAAAATGTAGGAATATTACCCGACTGCCATCTCCCTCCTCATAACCTTGAGGTTTATACTGTATGAGATGGGTCCATTAAAATACAGTGACATGAAAAAAAATATTTGCCCCCTTCTAAATGTCTCCTGCATGTTTGTGAAGCTGAATAATTTTCTATTCCTTAAATGGGTTAATTAAGCAAGTGATATTTATCATGTAGACAAAGGTTTCTAGTGGCTTGATGAATTTTTTCCATAGCATTATGCACTGCTCGTTTCCAGGGGTTATGACCATCCTTCAATCCTGCAGCGGTGGTCGTGCTTGCACACTATAGAAAAAAGCGTCAACCTCTGTGGTGGGTGGGAGGATGCATAGGCACACATGTGGATCAGATCCCGCCCAGGCCACCTTGTATCTGTGCTGCATCTGTGCCCATAACCCCTGGAAACGAATAGTGTATAATGCGATGGAAAAATGAATCTAGCCAGCAAAGGAAGCAATATGGATAATCACAATACATTAGTATGTGCCTTGTATTAACTTTCTCTACATGATAAATGCCATTTGCTGAAGTGAGACAACGGCTTTAAGAATTATCTTTATTTGGATGTTCAACTATCACTAGTTGGACTCATTTCTCGTGTAGCTCTATGTGCACTGTAGATAATCATGATCATAAGGACAAAGCAATGTCCAGTATAAAAGAAACCTTTGATCCCATCCACTGAATGCTTTAGAGACTACAAGTCAGCCTGAGATCTAAACAAGGTCTCAAGGGTTGCCTTCACGAACCAGAACATTATGGCACCTTGTCCTTACCGGTGGTCGAAGTCCATATGGAAGGTAAGAGTGTTGATCTTTTTATAAGGCTGGGTTCACATCACATTTTTTCCCATCCGCTTAATGTATACGGTAAACGGATGCCTCCGACTGATGCCATACAGTGGCATCCATTCATCATACAGTTCCATTGTTAAAAAAAAAAAAAAGTTTATTTTTACTGGACTGTGTAGGATACAAGAATGTGATGTGCTGCGTTGTTGTATTTTTTTTAAATTTTTTTTGTAACGTATACATCAAACGGAGGCATAAAATGTGAAGTCAACCCACCCTAAATTGTATCTTTTAAACCAAGGGATTCCAGCTGCCAGACCAGCAGTGATCAACTAATCATCAGTCGGCCTGCAAGGGGTTGTCCTACTTGACCAATGCCTAAAATTGCAACACCAAAAAAGGAGAAAAAACACACACCCGACTGCCAGTTATGAGAGAATGTATATATGTATTTAGATTTATAGTATATTTGATGGATTTTAATAAAGATATATATATATATATATATATATACACACAAACATTCTCACATAACTGGCAGTCGGGTGTGTATTTTTTCGCCTTTTTTGGTGTTGCAGTATTGGTTTCTGATACACATCCAGTTTTTCACTTGTAGCCTTAATTTAGATGTTATTACAATGCCTAAAATTGTTATAATTAAAGAATAATTCCATCCAAAAAGGTTTTCACCACTTCATTATTTGTTGTGAACTGATCTCTTGTAGCAAAGAATTAAGCTAGAGGTAAAATAATTTGCATTCATGCAATAAATATTTTCTTTTGGGCTGATTCAGTCTTGTCTGGGAGCGGACAAACCTCCTCCAACTGTAGATGAGCAGGACTTCTCAGATCAGCCTATTAGCTGTAGTAAATTTTTTAAATGTAAAAATCTATCAAAAATGTTGATTGTTTGAAGTCTACATGTCACAAATGCTGTAGTGGACACTTTCCTTCACCCAGGCCAAAGATTCAGTTTGCTGGCGTAGGACTTTGTCTAAATACCTTGGGGAGATGCCTATCCCCTCCGATTATATTTGTGCAATATGGAAGACTCGAGTTATCCTTTAGTTCCCACACTTCCTTTCAAATTTTTCCTGTTCTACCTTAACCCGACTATCAAGCGTGATATAATCTTACCACTCCATGGCTATTTTTTCAACTAGGCTGACATGTCTGATTTCATTAATGCTTGTATATCAATTCCAGAGCAAATATTCTTAGCACTCTGCCTTGTGCCATTCCTATCTTATTCCCCCTGGAACTATATGAATAAATTGAGAACCGGATGCTGTAATTCACTTTGTTAATAGTGTGACCCTGTCAGTAATAATTGGACAGTCTCAGACTGTATACAGGCACACACTTCTTTGATGAGGATAAAGGTAACACCCAGTGGTCAATGTAGTCAAATATTTACATCAGGAATAACACAGGAGATTTATCATTTAAATTGCTCCCAAAAAATTATGTTAAAACTGCGAGTTTGCAACATTTTAAGTGCAACTTAAAGGGGTTTTCCGAGTTATATATATATTGATGACCTATCCTAAGGATAGGTCATCAATATCAGATCGGCGGGGGTCCGACACCCGGCACCTCCGACGATCAGCTGTTTGAAGTGGAGGCGCACGCCATATCAGCGCTGCCTCCTCTTCACTGTTGACATGCTGGCCGTAACAGGGGTAGTGGTGAGTAGGTGTAATTACACCTCACCACCCTATTCATTTCTATGGGAAGAATGGATTCCATAGACTTGTATGGAAGCGATTCTTCCCATAGAAATGAATGGGGTGGTTAGGTGTAATTACTCACCACTATCAGATCGGCGGGGGTCCGACACCCGGCACCCCTGCCGATCTGATATTGATGACCTATCCTGAGGAGCAGCTCAGAACTCCCTTAGATTTCTGTTTAGGCACACGGACTGCCATACTCCTAGTTTATGAGAAGGCCTGCACCTCGTCTTAAATTAGATGAATCTTCTGGCAGCAGAAAGCACCAGTCTTGATAAATCTCTCCCATAGTAATAAGAAAATATGCTCCAGTATTTTTTTTTTTTTTTACGGGAATACAAGTAATTACCAGAAGAGACATGTCGGGAGAACTCACATCTTCAATAAATATAATGTGCACAGGTTAGACCGCAAAATAATCAGGTGAATTATCGGCAACAAGCATTCTTAGGAACGTTTGTTCCCAATAACTGGCTTGTATAATCAAGAAGTCGATCAGCCGATGAATATGCAAATGCTTGTTCATTGGCTGATGGGCATCCTTCATCAGGATGGAAGATGTCCTATTATTGGCAGCTCTTCTGCCTGTGTAATCAGGGATGTGCTGCCGATAATGAATAGAACAGAATAATGGATACAGTTTGCATTGGCCTGTATAATCAGGCCAGTGCAAACAAGCGCCGATGGATGTGTTATCATCTATAGGCACTCACATTGCCTGAACATAAGGCGGTGTAATGGTAGTCTTAGAAATTGATTGATTTGACTATTATGCTGATGTATACCACTGATTTTCTTCCACCATGACTGTTCCATGGCTTTGGTCTTTGTTCTTCTTGCCTTTTAGGATGATTATTCCTTTACCTCCCAGGGCTAGCACCCAGGCATGGGATTCAGCCGGTTCCCTCCGGTTCTCCAGATCCGGTTGTTAAAACTATAGCCGGATCGGAGAATCGGGTTACCGGCTGAATCCCGATCCGGTGCGGCAGCGGGAGATGAGCGCTTAAATTGTAGAAGCGCTCATCTCCTGCTTTTCCTGCCCACACTGCACTAGCCTGACCTCGTACAGCGTCAGGACGTAGTGTGCGCACTCTGACCTGATGCTGCACGCAGTCAGGTGACAGTGCAGCGCGGGCAGAGAAGACAGAGGAGCACTGGACCCGGAGCGGAGCCGCGGCGCAGGAAAGGTTAGAGAGGTTTTTTTTATTTTATTCTGATGGGGGCACAGTGGGCTGATCTGAGGTCTGATGGGGCACAATGGGCTGATCTGAGGTCTGATGGGGCACAATGGGCTAATCTGAGGTCTGATGGGGGCACAATGAGCTAATCTGAGGTCTGATGGGGGCACAGTGGGCTGACCTATGGTCTGATGGGGCACAGTGGGCTGATCTGAGGTCTGATGGGGGCACAGTGGGCTGATCTGAGGTCTGATGGCACAATGGGCTGATCTGAGGTCTGATGGGGGCACAATGGGCTAATCTGAGGTCTGATGGGGGCACAGTGGGCTGACCTATGGTCTGATGGGGCACAGTGGGCTGATCTGAGGTCTGATGGGGGCACAGTGGGCTGATCTGAGGTCTGATGGCACAGTGGGCTGATCTGAGGTCTGATGGGGGCACAATGGGCTGATCTGAGGTCTGATGGGGGCACAGTGGGCTGATCTGAGGTCTGATGGGGCACAGTGGGCTGATCTGAGGTCTGATGGGGGCACAGTGGGCTGATCTGAGGTCTGATGGGCACAGGGTTGGTCTGATGGGGCACAGTGGGCTGATTGAGGTCTGATGGGGGCACAGTGTATTGTATTTGTTGCCGTTTTGTTTTTACTTTAAAATAAGATATGTGCAGTGTGCATAGGGATTTGTTCATAGTTGTTTATAGTCTGAGGGACAGTGAACTGGGGGGCATTGCTGGCATATGGAGACCACTATGGGGGCATCTACTTGGGGCATTGCTGGCACATCATGGGGGTATTACTGGCACATTATGGGGAACACTATGGGGGCATATTCTGGGGACATTTATACTGGCACGTCATAGGGGACACTGTGGGGGCATCTTAAACTGGCACATTATGGGCACACTATGGTGTTGGAGGGGGGAAGAACACTATGGGGGCATATTATATAGGCACATTATGAGGACACTAAGAAGGGACATTTATACTGGCACATTCTGGGGGACACTATGGGGGAATCTTGTACTGGCACATTATGGGGGCACTGTCGGGAAGAGGAGAGGAGCACTATGTGGGCATTTACTAGGGGCATTATATAGGGGTATTTTATACTTGCACACATTATGGGGGCACTATGGGGACATTACCTCAACTGGGAGCACTAAGGGGGATTTTTTTTGTACTGGCACACATTATAAGGGACATTCTTTGTACTGGTGGTCATTATAAGTATTGAAGGTGGCAAGATGATGGAAAAGTAGGAACCCAAGATGTCTTTTCGTCAAACTGCAGAGACGAGAGATGGGTGAAAAATCATCATGGCGCCTGGTCTGAAAGGGGAAGATGAGAAAAGAGAACGTCTGCATCAGAGGAGAAGTCACTGGATGTAAGAGGTATGTGCGCTGTATGCTGGATAGCACTGAATATAATGTGTATGCAAATATGTCTGTAGTGCTAGGTACAAATGTGTATAAAATGTACTGTATATGGAGCAGGTAAATCTACTGTAAGTGTAGCCTAGGTGTAATTTATATACTGCATGGTGTATATTGTATATGTGATTATGTGAGCGTAGTGTCTATATAGTCTGTTCATGTATGCATACCTCCCAACCATCCCAAATCTGGCATAACTACTGTGTGGGGGGGGGGCACAATGGAGACTAGGCAGGACTGGAACATGTACAGATAGAGATTGGGTGGAGTTAGAGGTGTGGGTCAGCGCTTTACAAAAACTTGCAGCGCTGGTAGTTTAGCTCCTTAGGCTTTTTAAAAGTTTTGTGGTATGTGTATATATGGTGTATTTATGTATGTGTACGATGTATATGGTGCATGTATATGTAAACACGTGTTGTTATGCCGCGTGTCTGACGTTTAGTAGGGAACCTGTTAAAAAATCCTTAAAAAATTTGAATCCCACCCCTGCTAGCACCTCTAAAGTAGCGCACAGTAATTTTGCTCTAACAATGCATCAGTTTTGCCATTCTTCTTCTTTCATCAAGGACAGCGTACAGAATATCAGACCCGTCTTGTTACTCATATACTGTATTTACCAGATACAATATACTAGGTCTACAGGAAAAACCAATCCATACACTGTAATTCCTTTTCATTTTCATTTTGTTCTCCCAGAGTAACCACACGCAGTTCACACAAGACCTTGCCTCTTTCTACTGGATAAATGGGGAGGCAGCTATAAAACCTGCAATAATTACATCAGGAAGCCTCCGGGGAGGGGGTCAGAATCGATGCTGGAATAGTCCCTGTGTGCTTGCCCTGTAAAAGCTAGATATATCTAGATTGGGTTATTCTGGTCTCCCAGGCAGGCAGAAAGAAGCCAATAAAAAAAAAAGTGGGAGCCCTTTACAGTTACAGATTTATCGCCCTTCCCCTGCACACTAAACTCCTCATTCTGTCTTCCAGCTCCGTCTCTAAGACAGCTGGCCACCGAGCAGTACCTGGGAGACCAAGGGAACTCCTTCAAGTAATAAGGTTAAAGCACCAGTTTCATGGCTTCTTGCCGCAGTTTATTGTCCTGCAGATCTGATAAATAACCTCTTGTTGGTAACTGCCATTGACTCCGAGTCGCAGTGAAAACCCCGAACTGACTGATATCAAATATTTACTGAATTCATATTAAACCAGTACATCAGAAAATAATGAAACATTTATTATAAATAAAATAAACAAAAACATCAGTGCCCAGCCCTGTGCTTTTAGGAAATATAAGCACCTTTTGTGTATATATATATATATATATATATATATATATATATATATATATAATTTTTTATTTTTTTAAGATCACTGTAGATCTGTCAGATTGCTGTGGGGGGTTATTGTTAATGGGATGAATGCAGCAACATTTAGCTCTATAATGCTACCTAGCGGAACTGTAAAGTGACTGTTGATAGAACATGACGACATTGCTATTATGTTATGTTTATGCTTGCCATTATGTCTCCAAGCATTTAAAGGGGTTATCCAAACCTGTAAACTCCCCCCTCCCCCCCCAATGCCTGGGCCCCTCATACAGAGAATGCTTACCTGTTCCCCAATGCCTGTGTCCTTCTGGAACCTTCCACGGCTGTCGCTGCATCTCCCCGTCGTGCAGATCGCAACACCTGGCAACGGGGTGGTGATAGTGGGGTAGTTGTGCAGCCAAAAGCATGCTGCGACAGTGACCTGCCCCCTTGCATCACGTGACATCACCCCTGACATAAGGGGAGCAGATCAGTAAAGCTGCTCCCACAAACCGGGGATCGTTTGTAGAAATGCTTGTTGCCAATAAATGGCCTCTGTAAAAAGGTGCCAGTGATGACCGGCTGAACGAGCAAACAATCTCAATATCAGGTGATCCTGATGTTCTGAAGTCACCAAAGATCACTGGGTCTTTACAGCAGATTGCTCTGTCTGAACAATGATCTGCTCTCTTGGAACAATGGTTTTCTATGGGGACAAGTGATCGCTGTATTGATCACTTATCCCCATGTAGTGGAGGGGATTGCTGTATGTAAATGTAAGCTGGTGCCAGGACTGCACAGCACCGTCAACCTTGTATTGGACAGAGCGTAGCACTGCAGTGCTGGCCCTATTGACATTAATGGCAGCAGTGCTGTAGTATAGAACTGCCATTACGACAAGGTGGGTGGAGCTGTGTAGTTCTGGCGCTGGCTTTCACCAACAGATCTACCCCCGAGTAGCTGATCGGCGAGGGTGCAGAGTGTCGGACAGCTAGTGATGGCTCATCCTGAGAATATGCCATCACTTAGTTAAGCCTGGAAATCTCCTTTAACAATGAATTTCATAGTGATAGACTTCCTTTAAATAGGATGTCTTACAAAGGAGTCACGTCAGTTTGACCAGTATAACTAAGCGCACTGTCTGATAGAAGAATTTAGTTATATTGGTGAAAATTACATGACGCACTCCTTTTGATATATTTCCTGTGTACTATTTCAGCAAGAGAATTATATATATATTAGTTGGCTAATCAAAGGTAAGAGTATAGATCCCTATGGATGAATTCAGCGCACATCGACAAAACTTAAGAAAGCGTTATATGCTGCAAGTTTGGTTGCCATGGTGATTTTTCTTTAGGGTTAAATTTACCTTTTGGAACCAAGGAAAATCTGTAAGGTAGTCATAACAACATAATAAATTTTATATTTATGTTACAGATATGTTCATTACATGTTTTTGGTCTATGTTAACTTATGTGTATTTTATGCCCAAAATGGCAGCAAATCCCTACAGAGAATAATAGGATAAACTTTCCATTGGGAACTGCTATGTCTTTTTTATGACAGTATAGGCACACACTATTTTTGCGTTAAAAAAAATATGACTTTAATGCTACTCTTGCCACTGTTGAAAATTGTGTGGAAAGTGGGCATGTTTAGCTATATAAATTATTTGCATGCCTGATTTTATAAAACTACAAGTTTTTATAAAGTCACAAAAAATGTTGGAATCCTCCAATACTGTGGGGTTGAATGGCAAAAAAATACAGTAACATTTCTGTCATTCAGACATTTTCATCAAAATTCTCCTTGTAATAAATAACCCCATAGATTTAGCCATGCTATGTACCCTTAAAGTGGCATTTATCATGTAGAGATAGTTAATACAAGGCACTTACTAATGTATTGTTGTTATCCATATTGCTTCCCTGGCTGGCTAGACTCATTTTCCCATCACATTATAAACTGCTAGTCTCCATAGTTAGGACCACCTTAAAATCCAGCAACGGTGGCCATGCTTGTACACTATAGAAAAAAGTGCTAGCCTCTCTGGTGGCTGGAGAGCGCACATAGGCTGGAGCTTTTTCCTATAGCGTGTAAGCACAGCCACTGATGCTGGATTGCAGGGTGGTCGTAACCATGGAAACGAAGTGTATAATGTGATGGAAAAATGAATTTAGCCAGCTAAGGAGGCAACATGGAAAATCACAATACATTAGTAAGTGCCTTGTATTAACATCCTCTACATGATAAATGACATTTGCTGAAGTGACACAACCCCTTTAAGGCTTCATGCACATGGTATAGCCTCAAACATGTAGTCTATAGTGTGCCTCTGTACTAGTGATGCTTTCATACAAAATACCTCTCGGCAAGAAGAGTTTCATAACACGGCATCGGTTTCTCCCCCGCCTCTATCAGTGGTGCAGCCCCAGTCTGTATAAAAGACTGAATCAGTGATATAGAGGTATATCACATGCGACCACTGTAGCCAATCACTGTTCTCAGCAGTCTCATGCCATATACTACTCAGAACAGTGATCGGCTGCAGCGGTCATGTGTCTACATCACCTGTGCAGCCTTGTATACAATCACCAGGAGAAGGACTGGAGCTGCAGTTCTGAGAATGGTGGGGGGAGAGACAAGTGAGCATAGGATGATATTTCATGTTATAGCATTTAGTGGCACTGGGTGAATTTTTAGTTAACTCGGACCACCCCTTTAAGAAATAAGTTACAGAATACTGTAAACATACAAGGGTATTTGGCTGTCCTTCAAGGCTGGTGCATCCTACTGTACCTGCTAATTATATAAAGTAATTAAAACTAATTATTCATTGATGGCCAGACATTAAGTAGATTCACTTTGCGGCTGAGTATGTAAGTAATGGCCTTGCCATTTCTATGTGAAAGTGTGACTAAACTAAACAGTTGTGGATATTAATGTCGTAATTGCAAGACCTTATTTACCGGATATCATCTTAATGCTCAGACATCTAAATAACGTTCATCCACATGCAAGAAACCTCAATATGACACTGGGGGATGCTATAAATATAAGATCAGCAGATAATATGCACACAGAATTACAGATTTTATGTCATACAAATGCTTCAGTTTTCCTTGTAATGATCCATGTGGCCACAACCAGACTTCACTACTAGGTCTATTATCAGATGAGATTTTAGCCATTTATTTGTTGTGAAATGATAAAATCTGTTGAAAACCATTAATAAAAGTTCAGAACTAGTTTTTTCTACTAGATCTGCTGCTAGATGTGCTTTTTCAATTACATTGAAGTTAATAGGATAACAGATAGTGGTGATGGGGGAATGGAGATACTATTGGACACTGGCTGGATTGTCCATCATGGAGAGCATTGTGAGCTGGGAACCAGCAAAAGTGTGATGAGGAGCCTGTGCACCAACTATGTAGTGAGTCAGCTGTCATGCTTTTGGGAGACCCATATGTGCTTTCGTGGTGTCACCTACCATGGCTTGGAGAACATCACTGAGGAGCAGACTGTGTACTGACAGATGCTTGCTGGTAAAGAGTAGTGGGTTGAGCTTGCATTCAGCCAAAGGAAGGGAAAGCTAGCGGAGTTCTGTGCTGGCTGGTGTGAGAAATCCGTTCAGGGAGTCTGCACCTGGCTGTAAAATATGTCAGGCCAGAGGGTAGATCCAGGGAGTTATTCTGATTGCCTGATTGGAGTCGGGAAGGATTTTTTTCCTCCTAAAATGGGGAAAATTGGCTTCTTCCTCACAGGGTTTTTTTTGCCTTCCTCTGGATCAACTTGCAGTATGTTACTATGTTAGGCTTCTTTCACACTAGCGGTACCTTTTTCCTGTTCCCCCGCCGGAGCAGCCTGCTGGATCCGTGCTACTGCAAGTCCACCATGCCGAGAGGCGGGCGGGAAAAAAATGCAGTGTGTTTTAGTTTTTGTCCGGTTGCCTCTTGGCATGTTTGCCATGCTGCGGCCGGACCTCCTGCCCACCCCCATTGTAGTGAATCGGACCATGGTGGACTTGCGGTAGCACGGATCCGTCAGGCTGTTCCCCCACTGGAACAGCCTGCTGGAAGAGGCTACTGGAAGTGTGAAAGTAGCCTTAGGCTTGTCAGACAGGCTGTTTCGGCATGTTTTGTCCGGCCATCTCTCGGCATGTTTGCAGTGCTGCGGCCGCATCTCCCGCCCATCACAGTTATAGCCTAACGCTAGTGTGAAAGAAGCCTTACCTGTCAGTGGTTTTAAAGGGATAGCCTAGTTTTTTAAAGGCTCAGAGAGACAGGAAAAACAGAACAAGTCTTACTTCCCTCCAGCAATCCCTCACCTCTCCCGGACCTGCTAGTTTCTGATTCCTGCTCAGGTCAGGAGGGTGACTGCTGTGGCCAGTGATTAGCTGATGGACAAGATGAGCATCAGAATGGGAGATCAGTGGAGGACAGTATGACTTATTTTGTTTTCTAATGCCATTCTGAGCATTTAAAAGTTATGGCTGAACTGCTTTACACACTTTGAATACATATGAATTGCTGCATTGGCAAAATCCATCTATATTACAGCAAGGGGAGCACTTTTATCAGGCCAATGCTTCAACAAGATTGTACTCTACCTTCTCGCTTCAAGGTCAGTCCTGATTCTCTGCAGTATTTAGAACTGGCAGTGGGCGCTCTGTGGCTAATGCAGGATATAAAGAAACAAGTCTGTGGCTCTGGGACATAACCAAGCTGGATCCCATAGGGTTTGGTCAGGTGTTGTGCTGAGTCAGTGAAATCAGCAGTGAAAGTTTTCAGGAAAGGAGGAGGCATAAAGTTCAATATGAAGTGAATTTGCAGTCAAGTGTTTTGGTGTCATTCTATATTCTCCTTCTCTCCGAATACATCAGACACTCATACAAGTGTGATTTGGAACTGTGGAATTTAAAGGGATTCTCTTGTTTAGAAAACCCATTTCAAGTACCCTGTCACTGAATTTCGATTAACACAGGAAGGTCCCTTTTCTGAACCTTTTATATGAGCATTATATAAACCCACCATTGATGTTAATAAGAACTATGGAACCCTATTTCTCCACTGGTGGTGCTCCAAGGGGAACTCAACAGCTAAACACCTAGTGTCCATCTATATTTAAAGAGGTCATCTGAATTGAACAACTCCTTTAAATATTGATTATGGTCAAGTGATCCAGTAAAATTTGCATATGTTCTTATACTGTACTTGAAACACACTTTACTTTGAGTACAGAAAAATAAAATATTTATTAACATATATATAAATATATATATGAAAAATCATATGATGCACTAACTCTGCAAAGTCGATTAGCAGAGTCCTGCTCCTCTGAACTTCAGCAGCACAGTCTCCCACTGCGCACACTCCGGATATTGACTATAATTGCATGTTCACATGTGGTGATGTGTAATTACAAGAGGATCTAAGGCAGAGATCCGAGGTTTACATTCCTGCTGTGGATTTGTCTGCTGATAGATATTTACAGTCCGTAGTGGAAGTGCCAAGCACTGGTGACTGTGCTGTGGGAGCTTGGAAGGGAGGAAAACTGTGCTACTCAACTGTACTGTTAAAGCTCATAGTAAATGCTGCAATTTATGGCTTTACTTCAGGATCCCGTTCTGGAGATGGGTACATCTCCCAGAGGTGGGACCTGCACCTCCTAGCAATATACCATAATTGTCTCTGATGGGAATACCCCTTTAAGTAAATCAGCACATGATAATTCCCCCCTGTATTATATTATCTTTAGCCTTAGTACTGTATTACTGATTACATACAGTGTCCATTTCTTTTCACTAGTGGCATGTAAGGATATACTAGTGCTACAAGCCTCCTTGGGGGTTTCCATCATTTTTTCACAGCAAGAATAGCTGAGAATGCAGCATTAATTTTGGTGTTAAAATGATGAAAATGTAAATGTAATCTTAATGATCCCAATTATAAGTCAATGGTTCCATTGGTCACAGTTGAGATCTATCGTACAATGGCGGTACCACAGTTTTATGGGTTTTGTTATGAACAAAAGACTTGATGCCAGTGTGAACACATCTCCATGTATGCATACGGTAGTATGACACCTATCCAGTTATATGTACCGTATTTTTCGCTTTATAAGACACACCCAATGATAAGAAGCACCCCAGGTTTAAGAGGAGAAAAAAATACTTTTCATCAGACCTCATATCAGATCCTCAGATCAGACCACCATAAATATCAGGACATCAGATCAGACCCCCATATCAGGACATCACATCTGACCCCCTTATCAGGACATGACATCTGCCCTCCATGTCAGAACCCCATCAGACCTCAGATCAGCCCACATTGTTTTACCCCATCAGACCTTATATCAGCCCACAATGTTAGACCCCTATCAGACCTCAATGTTAGACCCCATCAGACCTCAGATCAGATTAAAATAAAAACCTCCTCTTACTTGTCCTCTTACCTCCGGCAGAAGTCATGCTCCCCTGTCTTCCTGGCCTGCGCTGCTCTGTCACCTGACTGTGTGCAGCGTCAGGTCATAGTGCACGCACTACGTCCTGACACTGTACGTGTGAAGTGCCGGACCCAGGAAGGAAGACCGTGGAGGGTGAGTACCATAATGGAAGCGCTCACTAGTATTTGCTTTATAAGATGCACTGCCATTTTCCCCCAATTTTTTTTTTGGGGGGAGTGCGTCTTATAAAGTGAAACATATGGTAAATGATATAATCGCTATTGCCTGGTTGTACAGATTTCCCTACTTTCATGAAGATCATTTATCTACAGTTATGATTGCTCTAAAGAGATTTTTCAGCTCAGTGACAAACCAGCTTTGAACTGAACATGTCTGGTTTCTAGGAATAAAATGCTGAACAACCACAGTTTTTGAATGGGGTCACCCGTTGGCACATCAAATGCAACCACTAAATATTTTCTCAGGTGTCATCGCTACCCCATCGGACTTGTGAAAGGAACTATGCTTACCTGCTCTCCTGTGGTGCACGACCCAGTTCACATGTGCTGCTGCATCCAACGACTGGTCTCAGTGGTGACGTTTTCCATGCTTGATCACATGCTACTTGGGGACACATCACTGCTGAGGCCAGTCATTGACTACAGTGGCACACGTAAGCCCCGTCCAGGAGATTTATATGCAAGGAACGGAAGTGCACTCAAGACAGCTCAGGTAACATGGAGAGGTATAATTCCCTTCACAGTTCTAGCAGGTTTAGGGACGTAGATATTAAATATTTGGCTTAATAAGGGACCTGTTTTGATTGTCATACTTTCTTGACTCCTGAGTTAGGAAATGAAAAGTTGAAGCCTAATTAATCCAGCAGAACATATAATTTCTATTTAACTGTTGTTGTTTTTCAGATAAAACAGAAAAATAAAAAAAGCAATTAGTATTTGCAGTCCTTTATGGAGAAAAGATGGTAAGCTTTGAAAGGATTGGAATGTGAGCCCCGACCGATAGCTGTAAAATTAACGATGAGCAGAAATGTCATTTCATTACAAGTGAAATTAGATTTCACAAGTCAATGAGGGGGAAAGACTCCTTTCCTCCTATCTTTCAGGAGTCTAAATGTTGAATGGATTCCAGGCTGCATCTAGTCATTTCTTTCATGCCATTTAGTTTGGTTTATCATTTCTCACCAAAGATCATTTACTGACTTGTGTCCTTCGTTGCTAATTGTAAAGGCAGAGCATGGATAACCTTTGATCTGTACATAAACATTCCCTTTGTAACCAAGCCAAAATCCTGCCGAATAAATGCATCTGAGGTAACAGTCAATGGGTGTATTTAGTTCTGCAATTTGGCTTCTTAGCTACAGAAGTTTGACTCTGTCCATGCTAGAAAGCATGAAGACTTGGAGTATCTCTCCAGACGTCTTGAATTCTTTAACCCATTACGGCTCCTGCATAAGCCCTCTACTGTTCCCATGCCTCCAATTTCATGCAAGGGTATGCAGAGGTTTATCTTTTTTTCAGTTGGATTCTGTACAATTACTGGCAGAAAATAAAATGTGGCATGCTACCTCTGATGCTGTACATAGACATTCTTCCTTATAAGTAATGAGTAGAGCTCCATCACCAGGTTCATGAGCCATTAGATTGGCATTACATTTCAGTATAGGATAATACAGAAAGTGTTCACATCCAATGATTTGTCAGTGGTGATTTCTTTTAATCATTAAACTTATCATAGGTTACAGACACCCTTTGAGAGCATTTTTGGGCTGAAATAATTTTTTTGAAGGTTGTAGCCCTTTTGCCTGAACTCCTGACAGCCAGGGGCGGACTGGGAACTTAAAGTGGCCCTGGAAAAAATACTAAAAGTGGCCCCATTTTGTAGTCGGGTCAAAATTGATGGAAGGCAGAGCCAACAATACCATATTGTGGCACATTATACCACCCCAACAGAGCCAAATACCACAGTCCATCACAAAATACTGCCAGCAGTACAAAATACATCCACAAAACTTCCACTGGCCAACTGTGAGGAGGGCTCAGGTGGCCTCCTGGGCATGGACCCACCGTAAAATTTCCCTGTAAAGTCTATGGCCAATCCACCCCTGCTCACAACTCATAAAGCCTGATTTAACCTAAATTCTTATTGAACTGGCCTACAACATTGCATGTTTGACTAGTGGAGATCTCCATGCATATTTTATGTAATTCAGTGTAGCTATAGATCTAAAACCAAGAACGGGGTTTTAAAATGTAACATTTTGGATTGGAATTTGTTCATTTTCAAATACATCACTTGACATATTGACCCAGAACTGCATGAAGTAAAGTAAATCATTCTTGATTTTTCAAGTGGGTTGAAAATCCTGGACGGTGCATACTTCTCCTGCAAGCAGTTAGCTAGATTGATTAGATTGCTGTCCTAAACTTGATTACTGAATATGGTCATGTAATATCTTATACTATATAAAAGTTTATTAGAACATTGAATATTGACAGACTGAAGATTGGAAATGTGCTACAAAGGCACGGTCCTCATTAAAAGTAACACGCTATGCAACAAGCAAGGGATGGTGTTTATGGCTGCTTAATCCAATTAAGGTATGGATTTATTGCATTGTATAATGTCCTTGAACACCACGTCTACCCAACACAACAATCCGGGCCTCTCAGTTTGCTGCAGTGATGCGATATTGGTGTGAAACAAGAGACATCATGATATTAGCTAGCGCTAAATAACTTTCCTTCAGTCACTAGGCTCATAAAAACTCGGTTACAGCACTAAAATGTATAATCTACAAGGGCAATGTAAACCAAGTGTTGGGCATTATCCTATATATGATCAGAACATTAGGTGAAGAGAGAGAGCAGTTTCATAGGTAAAGGTATGAGCATGTTACATTTTCATTTCTTCCCCTATATTTTAGATAAAAATGGAGAATAAGTACAGATATGAACCATGTTTAAAAGAAGTTGCGTGTCTTGTTAGGATCCATTGAGTTTCATGAGGAACTTGAGGGCTGACTATGGATTGCTGGTGGAAAAGGCAGTAAAGACCACCTAAAAATAGTCCTTGTGAATGCCTACATTCATTTGTATTAGCACTTTACAAGTACGGAGCAATTATGCTAATTAAATAGTCTTGCCAGAGGTGGATTGTCAATAGCCCCTACAGGGAAATTTCCCAGTGGGTCGATGCCCCAGGAGTCTATCCAAGTCCTCTTCACTGCCGCTGACCAGGGATATGATGAGCTCTCAACAGTAATTAATGCTATGAGAATCAGGTACTCATGCACCCAGCCGGCAACCGCACATGCCCTCCTGAATTCAACTGCTGTGGCCCACACGTCACCTCCTAAGCCCCCTGCTCCATAGACAACTGAAGAAGGAGGACAGAAGATGGTAACTATTGATGGCCACCACAGAGGGCCAACTTTTGGGTCAGTATATTGTGCTGCACTGTGTTATTTGATTCTGTTGGGATGGTATTTTGCACTATGGTGTTGCCCCGCCTTCTGTTAATTTGGACCTGCCTACAGTATGATGCACTTTTTTAGTTTTTTTTTTTCCAGGGCCACTTTAAGTTTCCAGTCCACCCCTGAGTCTTGCATAGGGCCTAACTGGGTCTTCAGTATGGAAGCTTGCTGTTGGGCTACCTAGAAGCTTATGCTCACCCACTAGGCATATTGGTAACTAATGTTGAAATTTAATACAAGTTAATTTACAGTTTAAGACAAACGTTTACGTTTCATCCAAAGGATACAGAAAAAAAATACAGCAACACAATAAAGGGGATATGAAAAGATACAGTTTACATATAATGAAACCACAGTGGCCAGGACATAATCTATGAAAACAGGCTGATATGGAGAAGACTCAAAGGGAATAATAAGAATGAAGCATAGCTTAATTTACTGTAAGGATGTTTATTGAATATTTACTCTGGATACCCTGGAACCTAATGTAGGACATGAAGAATATAATACTAAGTGCTTTTTTACTTATGTAAAATTAGATATTGTTGCTTGATGTTTATTCTAATAGCTGTATTGCAGGAATGGAGTCTGTATATGCTATGAATATTGAAAATGCAATGGGCGCAGGGGATTATTTAAAAAAAAAAATTGAGCAAATTTGTTTTCACAGAATACTGTTCCATGTGCACAAGTTGAATATTATACAACATTAAAGGGAATCCGTCACCACATACCTCAAAATAAAAGGGTCAGCCTGTGGAGATGTGCACTAATCATCAATTTGTGATGCGCTTTTTATCTTGATACAAGCCCCCAGTTTGTAGAAATAAGCTTTTTAATATTATGTTAATTAGCCCCTTGGAGCAAGGAGGGCGTTTCTGTTGCACCCAGATGCTCTGCTCATTTTCACTGCTTGCAATGTCCCCTTTGCTTTCACTGACAAGGCTCGTGGCTACACGTTTGGCGCACTCACAGTACATGTATGGAGATCGCCATGCATCGCATTACAAGCTGATGACAAGTGCAATTCTCGACAGGCTAATACACGGCAACACCTCGCCTATATATATCCTTGTAGGCTCATACGAATAGAAATAGTTTAACCAGTGCTCTTCCATATTAGATCATACAACTTGTATAATAATTACATATAATCCTACTCTGCCGTTATCTACGAAATATGCAGTCATACAAGTCTGTAATCGGTACGTGAAGCTTGTTCTTTCGCCTTTCAGGAGAACCGTATGATAAGGACATTCTTCTTTACCTATTTAGTTGTATCTTATTCTGGAAAATTGAAATAAAATGCTTAAAAAGAGGGTAGCAGAAGCACAGACGCTCCTATCAAAGCAGGGATACTGATGAGGGTGTCTACGGATGGGAATCTGTTCCTTTGGGAGGAGTCCCTCCTAAGACTTGATAAATATGCAATGGAATATTTTATATACATATGAGGATGCCCTATGTCCTATACCCCCTTACTACCGAACTCCATGCAATGGTCTTACAATGCAAAGCCTGTTATAATTTTTGCCCGTCTTGTGTTGTTCACTTCTGAATTCAGACTACAGACAAGTTAGCGACATGTACTAAGAACCCAGGTTTGGTGAACCCTTTGGAAATGTTTTTTGGTCAGTAACGCTAATTCTGCTTTAGGGGTAATTGGAAACAGAGCAGGGATTAGCAACCTTCGACAAGCTAGCTGCTGCAAAACTACAACTCCCAGTATGCAAACGTACTCCGCTGTTCGTATAATTCCCACAGAAGCAAAAGAGGATTCTGGGAGTTGTCGTTTCAGAACAGGTGAAGTGCCGGAGATTGCTGATGCCTGGTATGGAGGATAAGACTCCATATACTCCAAACTCAAGAATACATCTAAATTCCCACCGCAAATGAAAAAAGGAGTCTTATGAGGATTTACATCTCCAAGGAGGGGAAGGGGAAGATTTTGTTTAATTTAGAATGTAAAGTATTAGAAGTGAAGTCTTCCAAATGACAAATATTTGTAATGCATATTTCTCACATGGGGCAACTCCCTGGGGAGGCAGTGGCTGCCATATAGATGCTAATCCCTAACATGCAGCACTAACTAGGGTCAATTTCATAGGAAGCCAATTTACCTATTTGTATATTTTTGGACTGTGAGAGGAAATCCATGCAAACACGGGGACAGCATACATAGTACATGCAAATGTAGCCCTTGGTGAGGTTTAATGCCAGGAGCACAGGACAGCCAGGCATAAGTGCTGCCCATAGGTGCTTGATGTGAAGAAATCATGCTTTAGCATATTATAGTTTTCCCTTACTTCACAGATGATATCACAGAATACAGAAACACATGGGCCCTGATTTATCATGCTTTGACTACAGAATTCTGGCTTCAAAAAGTTGCAAAATAGGACTCTTTTGATTTTTTGCAACTTTTTGCATTTTCCCACCACCCTCTCCAGTTTTGAAGTATGGGCAGAAAGTGGGTGTGGTTATCTATGTTAAGGAGTTTCACTCCAGATTTATCATTGAGACTTTTTTTAAAAGTCACAAAAAAGTCGCAATCTCATTCCAGTAGGAGGGTGGAGTACGAAAACTGTAGCTTTTGTAGACAAAAGTATTAGGTTTAACATATACAAAAGTCCAACTATAGTCAGAGAGTTTTCAGAACCTGAATATAATGCAAAAAATCAGTATATACTGACACATCTGAAAAAGAATGTGATTGCACCAGCCACACTAAGTGGGCTATGATGGTGCCAGTAGTCATCACAAAATCCTATACCGACTCAAGTATTTTTTTATTAGCTAATAGCTTAGCTTCTTCCACATCACCCAAAGTTTTAAAACTATAAAAAAATTTAAATCGCCCCCCCCATCCATTCCCCAACATTAAAATAAACAATTAAAAAAAAATAAACTTCATTGGCATCGCGGCATCTGAAAACGCCTGTACTATTAAAATATTAATCCTATTTGGTGTGACATAACGGAAAAAAAAATCTAAATTGGCAATTTTTTTGACACTTTACCTCCCCAAAAAACTGAATAAAAAGTTATCAAAAAGTCAAACACACTTGGTACCAATAAAAACTACAGATCATCTGGCAAAAAATGACCCTTCACACAGTTCTGTAGAAATAAGATAAGTTATGGGGGTAAGAATATGGTGATTTGTTTTTTCAATATTAAAACATAAGAAAAACTATATAAATGTAGTATTGAAGGGAATAGGTCAGTTTTCTGCACAGGAAACGCTGTAAAAACAAAAACTCATAAAACTGTGACAGAATTGTCTTTTTTGTCTAATTCCAACCCATTTGGATTTTTTTCCAGCTTCCCATTACATTTTATGCAACAGTAAATGGTGTCATTAGAAAGTACAACTTGTTCTGCAAAAAAACAAGCCCTCATACAGTTATGTGAACAGAAAAATAAAAAAGTTATGGCTCTTACAGGGTAAAAAATTAAAATGAACAAATGGATAATGGACAGGTCCTGAAGGGATTAAAGGACTTGTTCGTCTGCCAGCAGTGGATCGTTGTGGATTCACAAAGGTGTAATCAGCACTTGTTTTGCATTAATAGGTATAATTGCTCTGGTTTATTTTTCAGCTCATTGTTTGTTGTCTCTGAGTAGAACCTTTTATTTTGTCCTCTAGGTCCTTTTATGTTGGATAATGTGCAATTTATATAGTTCTTTGTTTCTTTTCAAAAGCCGCTCATTTGAGGAAATGGAGTCTGATGACCACCTTATAAGCACGCCATAGATGTGGTGGAAATTTCAGTTTGGAGTGTCAGTGATTTGGAAGTAATTGGCTAATGTTTTTTTTTGGGTACTGAATATTTAGGTTGTAGGATATCATTATTAGTGTCTATGGAAAGGAGGGAAGAAGATTAAAGGCTTCTAATATAGAGACACAAATTGGGGCATGGCCTTGACCATACAATTAAATCTTCAAACTGAAGATTCATGAATTTTCTTAAGTAACTATTTATATACCAAAAAGAAGTCAATGATTGAAGATATTTTATGGATGTTGGATAAAAAGTGTAATTATGTCCATTAGCAGATTTTCCATGTGTCATATAGGTCTTTTTGAATATTAGGTCATGTAAGTATCATGACAGTTTTTTTCCCCTCTATCTCTGATTGATAATTTTGCTAAAATTCTCTATGTGGTCCCATTTAATTTGTCTTAGACGGTGTTTTACTTTTTTTTCCATAAATTTGGTTTGCTGTTTATTTGGGACATATACTAGTAATTGCTGATTAGATGCTGAGATACTATGAACATTTTTACCTGATATCTCAATCTATAAACATGTTCATGCATTGGAAAGCAGTGGAAGAGCCTTTAAGAGCCTTTTTGTTTTTGACTGCTATATTCTGATTTTTAGGCACATATGTCAAAATTATATTTGGGAGCTTTGTTTCATAATAGGGACCATTTCTTTGGCCTATTAAGTCCTTTCACATTTAAGGACACTGCAAGACTGTAGGGACAAAGGAGAAGAGGTCACCTTGTAGTGCAATGCCCTGATGACAGGACAGGCTAACTTGATTGACATGCACATTGCACAGATCCACATTAGTCAGAGCTGTCTATACAGGTTCCTGTTGAGAGCAAGCACATCAGGAGACTAGCTGAAGACTTGGGACTCAGTGGGACACCAAGATTAATTCTGATCATGTGACTCAGGACAGGTGGTTGTATCAGTGGAAATGCTAAAATAATTGCCAAACACTTGCAAAATGGCCCTCAAAGGACACATTGATTGTTAAAAGTCCAATGTATTTCTAAAAGTCTAGAATTTGGGGTTCTAGAAAGGTTAAGTATACAACGGAAATGAAAATTAAAGAGTTGTCTTTAGGTCATCAATATCAGATCGCCGGGGGTCCGACTGCTGGCACCTCAACCAATCAGCTGTTTCAAGAGAAAGCAGCGCTGCCTTCTCTGCTCTGTTTACCTGCATGCCATCAACACTGCAGTGGTGCACAGGTTTAATTACAAGTATGGTGTCCCCATTCACTTCTGTGGGACAGCTCTGTCTGTTCAAGTGTATAGGAAGGAGCTGTCCCATAGAAGTGAATGGGGATGCCATACTTGTAATTGTCACCACTGCAATTGCTCTGGTGGGCAGGTAAACAGAGAAGAGGAGGCAGCGCTAGTTTCTCTTCAAACAACTGATTGACGCCCCTGCCAATCTGATAGTGATGACCTCTCCTGAGGATAGGTCCTCAATAGTAAAAGCATCAGACAACCCATTTAAAGCTATGATAGTTTGATTACTGAGGGTCCAATGATCGAACTACTGCTAGAGTTACACTTCTTGGAAATATACTGAATTTAAACATGTAAAAAAAAATCAACATAGTAGTCTGCTAACGTGGCAACTGGTTAATAGAAATATAACGGCTAATGGAAATATATAAAAGAAGTAGAATACTCCAAATCATGATGTTACATTGCAGCTTTGATTAGAGCTTTTTTGAAGTGATAGAAGTGTAAATGTCATCTCATTGTGAACAGTTTGACTTGCTAAAATCCAGGTGTGGAGACCCCCATGATTGCTAAAACAAAGGTGGTGTATGGACTAATGTACTCTATATGAGCCCATACAATGCTTGCTCTAAAAAGAGCCTAGGAGAGGTAATCAGAAATTAAGGAGTACTGCTGCTCTTTTAGCACACAGGCCCCAGATGATCAAAACTTCCAACATGTAACTATTACTTTTTCAATTGGCTGCTACAGGTGAGTTTTTGTTAGAGACTTAGAAAGCAGTGCTGTACCATGGCAGACCTGAGGTCAACACATTTGTATGTGCAATTATTTCTCAAAGGGGTTGTCTCACTTCAGCAAATGGCATTTATCATGTAGATAAAGTTAATGCAAGGAACTTTCTAATGTATTGTGACTAGTGTTGAGCGAATTGAAGTGAAACTAATTGAATTCAATCCAAATTTCAGGAAAAATTAGATTCGCCACGAATCCGAATTTCCTTGCGTTTCATAGTAAAGAAATGGCAGCAACATGTGTTACAAAGTGAAAGTAAGAAACCCATGGTACACAATATGACCCATAAGGCCTGCAGCAACCAATCCCCTGTGATGTCACAGCCCTATAAAAGACTCATCCCGTCCGATCTCTGCCATTTTACTGTGAGCGGAGCATAGGTACAGACGTGCCAAGCACTAGAGACAGTAGTTAACAAAGCTTTTAATTTTAGAAAATTTCATAGGGACAGTGTAGGGAGATCATAGGGAGAGTTTTTGGACATTGTAGGGAGAGCATAGAGAGACTGCAGGGTAGACTGTCTGCTACTCAGGGGCTTACCTGTCAGGAAGCAACTAACAGTGCATGGCTTCATAAAGGCAGTGGCAGGCAGTCAGCACGGAGTGGTAGGGGTCAATTTCCATACTCAGCACTGTGGGAATTTTTTACCAAGTTGCTTGACGATGTTCGTGTGGCTGTATGCTTATGTGGGCAAAAGGTGAAGAGCGGTCAGGGTGCTTGCTAATGTTGGCACTACAGCCCTGCGTCAACACATGGAGCATCACCATAAAGTGGCTTGGGTAAACTGTGGCACTTACTATAGTGGTACAGCCTGACGCAGCAACTGC
The DNA here is from genome assembly GCA_900303285.1 of Rhinella marina. Classification (NCBI taxonomy): domain Eukaryota; kingdom Metazoa; phylum Chordata; class Amphibia; order Anura; family Bufonidae; genus Rhinella; species Rhinella marina. The sequence continues at coordinate 62,549 of ONZH01003271.1, forward strand.
TGCACCTCCCAGCGGCCCGCATGTGTTCTCCAGCAGTCAGGTATCCTCAACCTCAGCAGAAGGAAGTTGTTCCTTTCCTTCATCTATTGCTCCTGATGCTCCTCTTCCTCCTACTCCTTGTCACATGTTTCGCCAGCAATTAATCTCCATGGCAATGGCAAAGAGACCACAGTATGCGTGCACTCATCCAACGTCACAGAAGTTGAATGTTCACCTGACCAAGTTGCTGGTTCTACAATCCCTCCCTTTTGATATTGTTAACTATGAACATATCATAGAACTGTTGGCTTCTGCCTATGCAAGGTGGAGAGTCCCAAGCTGTCATTACTTCTCTAAAAAAGCTGCAATAGCAAAAGGTGGGCCAGACCTTGAGCCTATCGCTGTCTGGTACGGTTCATGCAAGTGCAGATATGTGGAGCTGCAACTATGATCAAGAACAACATATGTCCTTTATGGCTCACTGGGTAAGTGTGGTTCCAGCCCAAGGCACAACAGCAATTTGGCCAGGTGATGGCAATGCTGCCTCTGCGTTATAATCATGGGATTTCTGCATCAATGTCCTCCTCTGCCTCCTCATCCTCCACCTTGTCCTCAGCCTCCACTGTAGGCACAGTTCAAAGTGGTCCTTCAGCTACCACCTATGCAAAGCCTGGTGTTTTCACGTGGTTCTGAACCTTGTCAGCCTGGATGAACGGAGTCACACCAGGGAGGAACTGCTTTGCATCATTAACCAAGATATCAAATCCTGGCTCCTTGCCAACTGGAGATAGGAACCATGGTCACTGATAACAGGAAGAACATTCTGTCTGTGTTGTGTCAGGGAGGGCTGACCCATGTGCCCTGCATGGCGCATGTCTTCAATCTGGTTGTCATCCGGTTGCTGAATGTCAAAGAAACTGAGCATGCTCTTCAGCCACTCTTACCATGCAAAACACACCCTTCTTGAGCTGCAAAGACAGAATGATACACCCCTACATCACCTCATAGGCAACATTTCTACATGTTGGAACTCCACACTCCACATGTTGGACTGGAGGAAACCTGTGACCGATTTCTTGATGCAGATGGACAGGACTACTCCCCAGTGTAACTTTGACGTTAGACAGTAGCAGCTCATGTGTGACACCTGCCATTTGCTCAGGCCCTTTGAGGAGGCCACTTTATTTGTTAATTGCCAGGACTATGGGATGAATGATGTAATTCCATTGCTTCACGTCCTGGAACTTCCTTTCCATCTGAATACAACCGATTTCAGACACAAATGGCCAAAGCTCATGCAAATTGTGCAAGAGGCCTCTATCTTATGGTTAGTATTTTGCACTAGGATTTGATCATGATTTGGAAGCTAAAAACAGGAGTGGGTTCAAAGTGCAGAAGACATGCAAATATTTACATCATGTTATCTCTCTTTTGGATCCACTCCAGTTTTTACCTTACCAATACTGATCAAATGCTAACCAAATACTGATGGTTTGAAGGTGAATGCTCAAACTACAGGATCCAATTTTTTGGGCAATCAGAAGAACAGAAAAATAAACAGCGATGTGAACACAGCCTTACTGCTGACACCCTCCCCACTGTCATGGGGCCATTACTTGAATCTCGGGCCACTGCACACAAGTAAATTAGAGCTGTCACTTATATTGAGCTTTAAGAGTGAGTTCACACTTCTGTTATTTCCACCACTTAGGCTCCATCCGTCCTGTTTTTCTTTCCTGATTCCATCCTGATCCTGATTCAATGGGTCCTGAAAAAATCAGGATCGAATCAGGAAAGAAAAACAGGACGTGTGAATGGAGCCTTATTGTGTGGTAAATTCAGGAGCCAAGCCTACTCTCGGATTAGGATCCACCTGTTCTGTGGTTTTGACCGACACATGCTTTGAAGTGTGAACTAAGCCTAATAGTGACGCACAGTTATTCCACAGCTAACAGAATGAATTCAAACTCATGTGTTTGTACTGCCACAACATGGATTAAAAGAACCTTTTTTCTCCATTACTTTATTGGCACTGCCTCCATGTCCTTATTTTGTTCCACTAAAGAGCCATTGGGACACCTGCAGGGGCACGCAGCGGTTTCGATTTATTTTTTTTCCTTTACTGAAGGATGGACTATGTTGTGTTTTTTTTTTTTTTTTGGTAACCTACATGATGATACACACATCCATATATCTGACTTTCTGTCATTCAAACTCGCAGTAACTGTTTAGCTACTAGAGAGGACTGGCTATGCATGTTGCTACACTACACAGTGATGTACACCAGGATGCATTCTCCATAAAGTTTAACTGCAGTCCAGGATAGACCTTCGTGACAAATTAATTTGTGAGGAAGCAAATTTTTGGGAAAAATTCAAATAAGCGACCAAATTAAATTTTTGAAAACTTTGTCCAATTCTAATTGTGACTGTCCATATTGCCTCCTTTGCTGGCTTGATTCATTTTTCCATTACATTATACACTGCACGCATCCAGAGGTTACAACCACCCTGCATTCCAGCAGTGGTGTCCATGCTTGGTCCTGGCAAGAGAGATAAAGCCCGGAACCCTCTTCTATAGTGTGCAAGAAGAGCCACCACTGCTGGATTGTAGGTTGGTCGTAGCTCCTGGGCAGGAGTAGTGTATAATGTGATGGAAATATGAATTAAGCCAGAAAAGGAAGCAAGATGGACAATCACAATACATTATTAAGTGCCTTGTATTAACTTTATGATAAATGCCATTTTCTGAAGTGACAAAACCCCTTTAATATTTTTTCTGTGCTGACACTACTGTTTGGCTTTCCCTGCATCATGGTCACAATAATGTAACACTAGCATTGGAACTACTATTTGCAATTTAGAGGCGTCGTGTGTGACCTCTGGACTAAGATCACAGGATTGTCTTGAGACTATAGTAAACTGATTTATGATATTGTCACCCAATGTTCTATAATATAGAGGTAGATTTTGGTATTATCATAGTAAATGTCACTTAAACAACTTGGAACGATGCTTTGACCCGTTAAGCTGTAGAAATGCAAATACTATCTAGTATGCAAGGTCATTGCCTTCTGATATTATCTTTCCTGACTTCAGAAAGCAGCTTTCATTATGCAGATTTAATTTAGAATTGACTCTCTCCAGTAAAGAACTAAATAACATTCAGTGAATCTGACTTAAAATGTGGCGCGCTTACTGCCGAAGACTCTGCTTGTTATTTCCAGACGGTGATTGCACGTTCATGTAGAGAATTTAATATGCATTTACATAAACACCCTCAGGAAGTATTTATGGCATAAGGTAAGATTTGGATTCTGTGTCACAGATAGTCTAGTTTGCAAATGAACCTTTTCAGGCATTTTTTTCCTATACGAACAATTATGCTAAACACTGAGTTCACAGGCTAATCGTGGAGAGGAACACAGGAAAAGCAGTAATGACTATAAACTGTATGAAAGGTGATGTATGTACTGAATTGTGGACCAACAGCAATTATTAAAAGGGTAGAAAATGAAAAAATGATTGTTACACATTTAAATGGATTTTCTGGGAGTTCAGTATCGATGACCTATCCTATCCATGAATATCTGATCGGTGGGGGCTTTGACTCCCTGCACCCCTCCGATCAGAAGTTGCGGTGCTCCAGTTAGTTCTGCGGCCTCCTCACAGTATACCAAGCACAGCGCGGTACCTCGTATAGTGGCTTTGCTTGGTAATGCAGCCCAGGTCTAGTCATTTAAATGGGACTGAACTGCCAACAGACCATCTAACCAATGAATGTGACATTGCTGGCCTAGGAAGAAGAGGAAGTGGAGCTCACTGGAGTGTCACGGCCTATTCAAACAGCTGATCAGTGGCAGTGCCATGAATGAGACCCTAACCATTCAGATATTGATGATCTATAATGAAGAAGGCTTTTTGATGAATTCCTGGGAAGGTGAAGCCAAATTATAAAGTGGAAATCTTAGTTGCATTATATTGTTATAAAAAAAAATCTTGTGATTTTAGAATAATTGATTAAAGTTCAGTGAGACATTCTATACCGTACTCAGAGGTAGATATAATCTGCCGAAGCCTTTAAGAACAGTGTCACTGATATCTGTGATTCCTAGATCTTCCTTACCATGGGTGGACTGTGCCCATGGTGACTTATCCCCATCTGTCCTCCTCACAACAGAACAACAGGGGTTGGTGATCCCTTTCCCAAAGATATGCTATGAATGTTTATTGTTGGAATATCCATTTTTAAAAATAATGAAACCAACTAATATGATGCAGGAGCTCCTGCAGTATGGGCTTGCAAACACTACCTAAATGATGAAGAGCTCTCCTAGTTCCCAAGTGCCCAAAAGATCAGTTTTCTGCCCCTACAGTGGAAGTCACAGCTCTTTCCATGGAATCCTTTTACACTGTTGAATACCTTCTTTTACACTAAATTGTAGTTTGTTTTTTTTCTAGCATTTTAAAAAGCAGAATACAATAATGCTAGATGTATTAAATAAGACAATATTGGTAATGATCATATGCAAATTGTACAAAAGTTTCATACTGTGCCTTTTTACTCAATTGGGCATGGGCTAACCTAAGTTAATGATAGATCATCAATCACTAGAGTGTCTACCAATTACTGTATATATAGTCCAAAAGTTGTATAATCATATAGAATACAAGAGCCTAAGAATAACTACATCAAAGAACAAAGTTATAAAACATTCATATAATCCATTGGGAAAGGTAACTGCCCCTTTAGTCATTTGATCAACTCGTCCAGAAAATTTAATTCATTTTATTAAGCTAATTACAGTCAGACATTATTACAGATATCCATGGTGGAGTGAAAACATGAAATGAACGTCACACAGCAACTACAACAGTTCCACTGGAATGCAAAATCTTGAAAAGGTTAGAAATAGAAATGAGCTAATCGATTCTAAACTCATTTTACCTAAATTTTGTAAAAGTTTGAGGTGCTCAGAATCTTTGGTGATTCGATATGAAGTGCAGGAGAGAGAGGGCGAGATAAATACAGAAAGAGATACATAGATAAAAAGGGAGAGATGAGAGACAAAAATGAGTCCTAGGAGAGTTCAGAGTGTCATGCACAAATTTTTCAGGCCAATTGGAGCACTCTTGATTCGGGTAGAATGGATTTGGACATGAATTGTATTGGTCACCTGATTTGGGCCCAATCAAACCTGAATTTTGCTCAACTAGTTAGGAATCTATTCCTAATACTCTGGTAGCAGCTCACATAGTTTTATTTGGTTGTCTGTAGGCACCACACTTATTACTGAATGGTGATACCAGATCTCAGCCTGAAACCGCTTTCAATCTACAATAGATAAATGTTAGCAAGAGGAGAAAATCATATATGGGTGCTACCAGTACTTGCAAAACAGTTGAATGTAAAAGTAATATCCTTTTTGTAATCTCCTAATGGTGTCTTCTAGAGGCAAGGATGTCATAACTGGACAGTTTTCTGTGGATAGATAAACTAAAAGTAGGGAGAAAAAAATACTCTAAATATTTCTTAATACAGTATCATTACAGAGCTTCTGTCAGGATGATCAACCCTATCAAACCAGGCATACTGCCTGGTAGGGTTGCTCATGCTGAGTAAAATATGTGTATTTTCACTCTAGGGTTAATAAGTGCGGACATATATTAATTTTTATATTTATGTAAATTAGGTATTTGGAGCACCTGGGTCCTGGCTATAGCACTAGGGGCACCCCTACCTCAACATCGCCTTTACTTCCCCCACCCCTTTGAGTAACAGGGCTGGACATTTCAGCCAGCACTATGTTTTTGGGGCACCGTCGAGGTTCAGTGACTCAACACTTGGGCAGTGAATCAGATGCTGCTTCCTGGGCTTGGGAAGCAGCAGAAGATCCATTGAACAAGTGCCTAGCCAGCTGAATGACTTGATGTCTGCGCAGTGTCTGATGATCTGATGAGTGCTGCTGAGCTCCAGTGCTCTAGCACAGAGCCAGTGAGCCTCACCACTGATACACAGGCCTGATCCCATAAAATACAGATATTGTGCACAGACAGAACCAGACATTACATACAGCTGTTGACTTTCCCACATCCTAACTATGGATCATGGCATTCAGATTACCTACAGAACAGTATGGCTTAATGGCACAACACCCGGATGGTAGCAAAAACCACATAAATCAAGAACATATCAACAATGGCAAAAAAACAAGACACTTACACTCACCAGCGGACGATAGGAACTGAATGCTGACTGTCATGGAAGGAGAACACGATCATGGAGTGGATGGTAGATGTGTGCCAAACAGGTAGATAGAGGATGAATAAGTGAATAGAAATAGAGCAATACTAAACTGACCCTATCAACCCAGCAATTCAGCTACCACAATACAAAAGCACAACATGGAATATAATAATATTACAGGTTATAGTTACTAGAGATGGGTTGTTGATCCAGGGAGTAATTCTGATTGCCTGATTGGGGTCGGGAAGGATTTTTTTTCCCCTAAAGTGGAGAAAATTGGCTTCTACCTCACATGGTTTTTTGCCTTCCTCTGGATCAACTTACAGGATAACAGGCCGAACTGGATGGACAGATGTTTTTTTCGGCCTTATAAACTATGTTACTATGTAACAACAGACTAATCCCAAGCACAGCAAACATGCTAAACTCTGATTAACTACAGAACCTAGAATATGCTGAAATACACTAGACTCGGTGAAACTACACAAAAAACATATTTAAACAGAAAATCAGAATAACAGATGCTGTGAGGAAATGCACATAGACAACACTATACATGTTTGACAACCAGTACGGAGTGAGGCCACAGTATACAGTAAATAGGTTTAACCTTCGGCAACTCCACCCTAATCAACCAGGAAAAGCTAGGCAATAACAAAGCCCATATTCAAATGTAAGGCAGTTGCATAGCAACTGTGCTGCTCGTAACAATTAGAATAAAACTATCACTAGATGAAAATATAGCTGGTGCTAATTAAAGTATATATAATTGTACAGTCACACTTAATAAAATAGAGTAGCTAGGATGAACACAGTCCATGAAAGTCCTTATTAAACATTTTTCTTCAGGCAAATTGGGAGTACAAATTTTAAGCTATGATAGATATTGTTACAGCATTACAATGAGATGTACCACACATAGAACTGCTGACAAGGGCTAGAATGGAAATAAAAATTGGCTCTAACTGCAATACATTAGAATGTTTTTCAAATTTTCAAACTTTTTAAAAGTATGCTAGGTTAGGGGAAATTTATTTGGAATGAGATCTTTTATCAAAATCTACCACTGTCTCTGTAGAATTTTCTGAATCTGAATTTCTGTCAAATTAAAGGCAGTAACTAAATTATTATAAAGCTTCTGCTATTGTGTTTTATGTGAGAAGTTGATATGTTTAAATAGGTTTTTTAGCATGTGACTGTTATTGGTAAGACTGCTTTTTATGAGATTGAGGGGCGCCGGTCTTTTTTTCTCAGCGGTAGCTGAAATTGAACCGAATGATCCGAGGTCGGATTATTTTCTTCCTCTAATGCATCTTATGGGGTGAAAAAGTATGGTATTTGTTGAATTTTTTTTCTTTTTGCTCAATATCATGAATATATAAAAAGAAATTGCTCAACCAAAGTGTAGCCTGTCATGTCAAGTTCGGTGTTCGGGTTTCCTAGCAATTCCGTTATGGATTCCGTTACCATGGGCCAAAATGGAGTTTTATGACGGAATGCATAATGGGCCGCATAATAGATACGTCTGGTTTTGGTTATGCAGGAGAGGACTCTTGCATAACGGAAACCAGGCGGATCAGTTATGTGGCCCATAGACTTCTATTATGACGGTAAGCAAAACAGAAAGCCTCTTAAAGGCATTCCGTTATGCATTCTGTCATAGAACTCCGTTTTGGCTCATGGTAATGGAATTGCCAGAAAACCAGAACACCGGGCCTGACCTTCAAAGCATGAAGTTCGCTCATCACTAATTGTAAATGCTACCAATGCTATTTAAAAATGAATGCCTCCTACCATATTCTATAGAGCTGGCCAGATCATATTTGGAAAGCATCTTTATATACAAAATTTGACCTCCAGGTATTTTCTTCTCTTCTATTCTTCTTGTTCTTAAAGATATCTAGTGTCGTCATAAAATTATATATACACACACTGAGGGAATTGAGTTCTCTCATTGCAGTAAAGGTTGATCATACTAAAACATTTAGTATAAAACACTGGAGGAACCTAAGAGGCAGAAGCTAGAAAAGGGGTTTCCTGTGGTATGTACTGTAGGCCATTCTATTGTCACATACTTGCCTGTCCATGCTCTGATGGCGAGCCTGGCCCCTCTGTTGTAGTGTAGCCAGAGTCGTTCTGTTGCTGTGGCGACCAGCCCCGCTTACAGACAGGCTGGTCAGCAAATCGGGGAGCAAGGACACCAGGTCAGTCAGGCTCTGTTCTGACATCACATGCTTCCTGTCAGTGAAGGATTTAGACCCATGCACACGATTGTAATTTCGGTCCACCAAAAATGCAGATTGGATGCTGACCTATTCATTTCTATGGAGCATCAAAAGATGTGGACAGCACATCGTAGCACTTTCATGACATCAGCATCATGTGCTTTAATACAAAATCATCGTATACCTAATAAAAGTCACATATTTATTTATACCTATCAACTGTTTTGGAGCCCTGATCAAAAAATATGTTTTTTAGGCAGTGTTTGTCCCATTCTGTAGGGTTATCAAGAGCTGTACTTGACTATCTCCGGCATTCCTAGAGAGTTGAGTGGAACAACGGACGGGCAAGAATAAAATTGTTTGTGGGAGAAACACTTTAATTGTGTTCTGGTAGTGATCTCGCGGCACAGAGAGGCTCTGCACAAGCAGGTCATGTGACACATGCAAGCAAGATTTAGTCCATATTTAGTTGGGAATGTTGGTGGGCAACCCACTGCAACATCATTACCAAGTTTTTTTACTGTGTAATTTGTTGCTATGGAAATATTTTTATTATGTTCCAAGAACCTGTTTTCACATTTGCCGTCTGTGAAAAGTTCTACTGTAAAATGTTTAAACTATTTTAATCTTTATGTGAGATACTTCCAGTAAAGATTTGTTTTTCCATATATTTATGAGTTTTGCTACTGGGTGTGAAGTCCTATAATAATTTGTTGTTTCTCAGCTGATAAAAAAGGAATTGACATTTGCAACTAATTATCTACCCCTACATTGTTTTAATATTCTGCTTTTTTCCATTATCCCAACTGGTAACTAAATTATAGGATATCTTTATTATGACTGTTTAGATTATTTGTAATGAATAAAATCTGTTGTTTGATATGGTGGGTAGTAGTTTATGAATTTTAAGAATTAGAGGGTTTTAATTGGCTTAACTGTGTATATAAAATATTTTTTACTTCATTATATTAATTTGATGGTTAACATTTTTACTCTTTTAGGACCCTGACCACGAGAGCTTTTAATCTACAAAGGAAAGGGGAAAGACACAGTAGAGAAGGGGAAAAGGTGGTCTTCTGGTTGTGTGGTGGTGCATGTTTACTGCAGGTTTGTAGGCTTTCCTGAAGAGGTGGGTTTTCAGGTTACTTTTCAAGGTTTGAATGTTGGGGGAGAGTCTGATGTTCTGGGGTCGTGAGTTCCAGAGTAAGGGGGATGCACGCGAGAAATCTTGTAGTTGATTGTGCGAGGAATAGACAAGAGTAGAACAAAGAAGGAGGTCTTGTGAGGATCAGAGATTACATGTGTGGATGTATCAGGAAAGCAGGTCAGACATGTTAGGAGGGGGCAAATGTTGAACAGAATTTGTTGGGAATTGAGAACCTGTAAAGGGATTGGCAGAGGGGAAAAGCAGAGGGAAAATGAGAGGAAAGGTGGATTAAACAGACAGAGTTTAGGATAGATTGGAGTAGTGAAGGAGTACTAGATGGGAGGCTACAAAGGAGGATGTTGCAGTAGCCCTGGTGGGAAATGACAAGGGTATGCAGTAGCATTTTAGTTGACTCAGCGGTGAGGAAGGAGCACATGTGAGTGATATTCTTCAGTTGAAAGCAGAGGTGGAAGTAAAGATTTAGATATGTGGTTTGAAGGACAGGGTAGGATCAAATGTTCTCACCAGGCAGTGGACCTGTGCGACTGGAGGAAGTGTGATGCTGTTAACTGTAGTGGATAGGTCTGGTAAGGGGGCTGAGTGCCTTTGGGGAAGGATGATGAATTCTGTTTTGTTCATGTTGAATTTTAAGAAGTGGGAGGAGAAGAATAAATATATAGCAGATAGACATGCTGGAATTCTAAATCGAAGGGCAGTGACATCTGGGCCAGAGAGGTAGATTTGAGTATCAGCATAGAGGTTATGTTGGAAGCCATGGGACTCTATGAGCTGTCCCAGGCAGGATGTATAAATGGACAAAAGTAGGGGACCCAGGACAGAGCCTTGAGGGACACCAACAGCGGGGGTATGATGTACGAATGGGAAATGCTGACAGTTCTTTTGGCAAGGTACATGGAGATCCAGTAGAGGACCAGGTCTCTGATACCAAGGGACTAGAGTGTTTGCAACAGGAGTTAGTGATCGACTGTGTCAAAGGCAGAGGAAAGGTCAAGAAGGAGGACTACACAGTAATGATGTTTAGCTTCGGCTGTTAGCAGATCATTGGTGACTTTGGTAAGGGAGGTTTCACTGAAGTTATTAGGTCGGAAACCAGATTGCAGCACATCAAAGAGTGAGTGGGATGAGAGGTGGGAAGACAGTTCAAGATGCATTGTACATGTTTTTCTAGGAGTTTTGATGTAAATGGGCTTTGTGAGATGGGGCTATAGCTGGATAAAGAGGATGGTCCAGGGAGGGCTTCTTGAGTAAGGGTGTGATGGTGGCATGCTAAAAAGAGTAAGGGAAGATGCCAGTGGGCAATGATTGGTTTATAAGGTGGGTTAGGGCAGGGATAACTATAGTGGGTACAGGTGGTAAGGTGTGATTTGGAGATTAAGATGGAAAGCTTTTTCTCAGTGATGGTAGTAAAATGGATGGAAAGTGGAAAGTGCACCGAGTAGGTGTATAGGGGAGTTAAGGATTTCTCAGATTTTGTCAATTTTGTGTTTGAAGCATGAGGCAAAGTGTTTAGTCGAAATGAGGAGAGTGGAAGGAAGCATCTGGGATGGAGTATAGAATTAAAAGTATTAAACAATTGTTTTGGGTTGCGGAAAAGAGACAATATGAGAGTAATGAAGTATTTCTGTTTAGAAGATGTGAATGTAGACTTTAAGTTGAGAACAGCTTGTTTGTATTTGATGAAGTCTTCTTTGGAGTGAGTTTTCTTACAATATCATTCTGCAACTCTGCAAGCTTGCCTCAGTTTTTAGTCTAGCAAGTGTACCAGGGTTGTCCATTGATTTCAATAAATATTTGAGGTTCCTATAAGGGGTCTTTCACATTAGCGGATCCTGTGCGTGAAAGAGTGCTAAGCCCCGTTCAGGAGAGCAGAGACATAAAGCATTAACATGATTGATAATGTTCTGTGCCTCTCTGTGATCTTTTTACTACAAAATCACAGTGAGATAAAGTTGTCACAGTGATTTTGTAGTAAAAAAGGCCACAGAGAGGCACAGAGCATTATCAATCATGTTAATGCATCTTGTCTCTGCTGTCCAGAAAGGGGCTTGGCTCTCTTTCACGCAGTGGATTCCACACACAGGATCCGCTTGTGTGAAATAGCCCTAAGGGTCTGCTAGGACATGAACTGGAGGTTCAGTTGAAGATGAGTGTTTGGAGATTGGAGGGGGAGTAGATGCAGATTGAGTGAACCTCGAAAAAAGCGAGGTTGAGGAATGGTGGAGATGGGTTGAAGGAACAGTTACCTGATAGAAGGCCAACACAACTTATATGTCTGTCTGGATGAGCAATTTATCCATATGATAGGTCGTCAGCTAGAGGGGAAAACCCCTTTAAAATGGAATGGATTCCACAATGAAATCTGTATCAAATCCAACTATAATCCGCTTTAACTACCCCTATCACATACAATGGGAATTTTCTGCATTATAGTGAGCAATTTATTTCAGAGGGTTCCACATGGAAAAGCCAAGGAGAAAGACGATGGTGCTTATTCTTCCTTGTATCTGTGTCAGTGCAAACAGAAATGTAAAGGGAAGCTGTCAGCTCCAAAATACCCCACAAACTACAGTAAGGGCTCATGCACACAAAAGTATTTTATTTCTGTGTCCATTCCAGGTTTTTTTGCGGCCCGTATTTGGAACGATTAACTTCAATGGGTCCATAAAAAAAAGAGATAGAACATGTCATATTCTTGTCTGTTTTGGGGACAAGGATAGGCATTGTTACAATGGATCCGCAAAAAAAAAAAAAACGGATGCAATACAGAGGTCACATGCAAGTCATCCGTATTTTTTGCGGATCCGTGTTTTGCGGACCGCAAAAAAAAATATGTATGGTCATGTACATAAGCCCTAAATTGTATATAATGTAAATGACACAGAGTCCTATTATGTGATTTATATCATTTTACTCACTTGCATTCTGATGCTTTGCTCCCGCACACTGGCAGAAAAATACATTGAAAGGATTCCTCCAGGAGTCCTCTCCATTATGTGCATGAGCTCAGGAGTCCTCTCAATGCATTTTACTGCCAGTTACTAGGAGCACAGCATCGGAATGCAAGTGGGTATGAAGATATAGTAACATAGTAACATAGTTTCTAAGGCAGAAAAAAGACATCAGTCCATCCAGTTCAGCCTGTTTTCCTACAAGTTAATCCTACAAATTACATAATTGGATAACGTATCATTTACACCGCCTAGTATAGTTGGGGTGATGTTTCGGAGGTAACAAATTCCCTTTAAGGACCTGCATTGTATTTCTGCCTATGAAATCCCAAGTGTGACATATACCCGAAGAATGTTATAACCCTTGATAGAACCTCTAAATGTAAGTGTACAAAGTGCATAACTTGCGCTTTTGGAATAAGTAGTATTTCTGATTTATCACAAACCTATGTATGCACATGTATAGTGTGTGTGTTCATTACCCCAAGGCACTAACAAAGGTTTATTAATACAAATTTTTTACTTCAATATGCTTTCTTCAAAGGCTCATTTACAGCTTTCTTAATAGCTCCCAGCAGTGGGACCATCACGATAAGTTGATCTCAGGGGACCCATTATAAAAACTATAAAGAAAGTATAGATACAATTTATTGCATTAAAAATAATTATGTGGGCCCTGATTGTTGTACTAGATATTGAATTAAACAATATATTAAATACTTTTCTTTGTGAATCCTCATGGATTTAAAATGTCATTTCAGCATGATAAAAAACACAGAGGTAATGAGCCATTAGTGCATAGCACTAAATATCATAGCCTGGAATATCAGTCAATACTATGGTAGTAATGTAGCACTGGCTGATAATGAGCAGGTACCGTGAATGTCTCTTGCTTCTTATATCTTGCAATTACTTTATAATTCTCAGATCATTTTAAATTTGACCTAGTTATTGCTGCTTTTCTTTTAACTAAACTCGGGAGTGAATACTATAGAGAGGAAAAGTGTAAAGTGAATACTATTTGGATCCACTGTTGATTTTGAATAAAAGGGCACATCATAAAAGGATCTATAGTATTCATTCTTTCAGGCATTACATTAAAATGTACATGTAATATATATGTATGTTATATAAACATACTGTACATATAAACCTCTTCTACTTATGATGTGAACTATATTAATATGTGGTCCTTTATGTTTTATTTATTTGAACATTTTATAGCACTATAAAGGCCCCCTGCACATTAGTGTATTGTCGGCTGAACCTGCCAGGAATGGCGGTTCGACCAACACTCTGATGTGCATGGGTAGCTCCCAACTCTCTCCTGACAGTTGAAATTGGGGGAGAAAAAGATCGGGGAAGTGAATACGTTTGGCTGATCTTTTTGTTCTCCCAGGAGATGCCAACAGAAATGTGTAGCTTTCTTTGCTCTTACCATGGAATACGCTACACCAGGCATGGCCAACCTGTGGCTCTCCAGCTGTTGTAAAACTACAATTCCCACCATGCCCTGCTGTAGGCAGATAGCTGAAGGCAGTCCGGGCATGCTGGGAGTTGTAGTTTTGCAACAGCTGGAGAGCCTCAGGTTGGCCATCCCTGCGCTACATGATCAAGCCAAGCATGTATGTGTATGGGGGAAGAGAGATAGCTGTCAGCCGAAAAATCATTCGTCTGACAGCTGCAGAATGTGTATGTCCAGCTTATGGCTGTGTTTAGATGTGAAGGATTCGCTGTGGATTTTTGGTGCCATTTCTGCACTGAAAATCCATGACAATTTTTACAGCAAAATACATATGGATAGGGTTTCTAAAATCTCATTTGCACATACCACATAACTGACCAAGATCTTGGGGCATTCAGAGTGGATTCCCAAATCAGCAGCATGTACTTTCACAATGGATTTCAAAAGGTGAATCCCAATGCAAATTTTCAGCAAATTGTTGGCAAAACTCCATGTCTGATCCCACCCTAAAGCCTGTATTACACTGCCCGATTTTTCGGCAGATAATCTGGCAGTGTAATACTGCTGCTGATTGCCCGATGAACGAGAAAACGCTCGATCATTGGGCAATCTAAAGCTTTCGACATGTTAAAACATTATTTGCAAGCAGCAGATTGTGCCACCAGCAAACCACTATACAGCATGGGACAAGAGATGGTATAGTGATTGTTCCTCTCCATGCTGCGGAGAAGAACGCTGAATGTAATAGTGGCGGTCTCCTCTGCTAGCGAGCAGGGGATTGCTGGGAGGGACGGTTCTCATCACCTAATAGTAATGAGGATGGAGCCAGGTATGTGCCCACTCTCTCCAAAGGCCCCATGGATGATGCATGAGTTGCCTTTGTGGTGTGTACACACTTGATAATAGTCCATACAGAGAGACTTTTGATGTCAATAGATACATATGGTAACGAATGACCTCAGCCAGGACGTGTGAGTTATTTTTATGCCAGCTTTTTTTTTATGGAAAAGTGTCTGACACTTTTGACAATGCTGTAAAATGCACTACACTGAACGCCTCAATCTAGAAAGTAATTTATAACCTGGGAGATAAGTGTGTTTGTTCTTGTAATGCACAAGTAATGTTTTCATTGGTAGCAAAAGTGTTAACAGTGGACAATTCTGCAAAATAAAAGGTGAATGTTGCAGCCAGTGCTGACGTGGCCACCGGTGACTTTCTGAATTCCAGGAAGAAATGCTGAGCACTAGTGGGAAGTAACCATTTTCCCAACATTTTACAGGTCTTTACATTATACAATTTATGACTTTTTAGCATGAAATCAATATTATTAATGCAATGTGGTGATGTCATGTGTTTTAATAGATCCAAACTAATATCTGCTTTCTGCTGTGGCTTTAAATAAGTTTGTCCTGATTTTATTGAAGGTCAGACATTTTATATGTACAGTATAGGAACATGTTTATTATGTTTCGATAAATAATGCAGAAAATGTACTTATTGTAAACATACATACAGAGATGGAATGGAGATGCAGTGCATCAAGTGAACACAGACACTACTCTAAGACAAGTGGGCTTCATATTGTTAAGTAGAATTACATGGTAAACTATGGAATACTGATTAACCAAAACTCTTAATTGCTGTGAAAGCTGACATTTCATGACCAATAGTATATCATCAAATGTAGGACAATAAACATGGTCGACCTAATGAGTTTTGGAGCAGAGAGAGGAAGGAAGCCTTGAGATTTGCAGTAATCACACTTTATGGGTGCCCTTATGTGACTTGATATCACAGCTTTAGGATTTGAGTTACCTTTCAAGAACTGCAACTACTTTGATGTGAGTAGATATTGATGATCTTAAAGAGGACCTTTCACCACTCCTGACATGCCTGTTTTAATAGCTCCATGCATTCCCCATGTAATAACAATTCTGGAACATCTATTCGTATGGCTCTATGTTGTGCCATTCCTTTATTATTTGCACTAGAAGTTATGAATGAATTGCTATTTGCCTTCAGTAAAGGAACAGAGGGGAGGTGACCAGTTGGGGGTGTGTACCTGCGCAGACAGACTCTAGCCAATCAGTGCTGCAATGTTCAGACTGTGCAGGTACACACCCCCAACCAGTTACCTCCCCTCTGTACCCTTACTGAAGACAAATAGCAATTCATTCATAACTTCTAGTGCAAATAATAAAGGAATGGCACAACATACAGACATAAGAATAGATGCTCCAGAATTGTTATTACATGGGGTATGCATGAAGCTATGAAAACAGGCGTGTCAGGATTGGTGAAAGGTCCTCTTTAAGGTTTTTTTTTTTATTTTATTCCCCCAGTGTTCTTTGTTCTGCCATTACATTTATTAATTTAAACTACTATATATTTTTATTACGCTTCTTGTGTCAAGTGACCTTCAGGATCCCATCTATCTCCACCAGAATTGCTTAAAAAAGGGTATGAGCATACTATGTAGACTAGTCAACACAATCAAGATATCTCAACTGATCTTGACAAGAATAAAGAGACTTATACTGGATGCACCAGGAAAAATTCCTCACATTGTTATATGAGTAAACAAATGCTGATTTGATACTTTGATGGTAGCATGGTGTGTTTGTTTAGTGGATGCATAGTAAAGTCAAAATAGCCCATCATTATCATGCTGGGATTTGCCACCCAAGACAAAAGATCTATTTTCTTTTGTTATTTCCTTTCCATGAACTTTGGACCAATTCCTCATCCCTTGTTTCCTAAAATTGCAGTTCCTCTGGAGAGGGGAATCCTGCAAAGGTTCTTGAACTCCAATAATAGAGGACAGAACCAATCAGGGCTTGAACTCCTCACTTAAATGCCCCATGGTACCTCATTGTGCCTTTGTATTATGTACACCCTTGCCCTTTAACTTAAAGGGGATCTCTGGGAATTAATAAAATAAATTGACTTAAAATACTTAAATATTATTTTATTATACATACCTAAATTCCTTTCATTACTTATAATAGCTCATTTTGTCTAGGGAGCAATCATTGTGGGCAATACTGTACCTGTACTGCAGCAGAGTTGGTGAGTTATCACATCTAGTTAACGCATTATGACTGTGACTGTTAACTCAAAAAAGCACACCATAGGTTGAATAAGTTTAAATAGAGAATAGGTATACTCCAAATGGGGGCCCACCTTGAGGAGTTGTGCTACAGATAGGCACAACTCTATTGTCACAAGTAGGGTAGATGTTCCCAGTCACTGGGGTGCTGCCACGGATGAGCGTTGTCTCGTTGGGAGTGCCCGGACTCCCACAGAAGGCTTCAGAGTCGTCAGATAAGAATCATCCCTCGGCGCAGAGAACCAGTTGGGAGACTTACTTCATTAAAAGCACTGGGAATTTCCGGATTTATTTATATAATTGTATATAAATACAAATAAAAGTACGTGTTTCGGGGGTTTACTTCCCCTTCTCCAGGTTAAAATCCAGCTATCCAGGATTTTTAACCTGAAAAGTAAATCCCCGAAATGCGTAGTTTTATTTGTATTTATATACAACTATATAAATAAATCTGGAAATTCCTGTCATGCACAACCCAGTGCTTTTAATGAAGTAAGTCTTCCAACTGGTTCTCTGCGCCGAGGGATGATTCTTATCTGATGACATCTGTAATATGACCAGCATCTTATTAGTACACATGAAACTTGTCCTAATCACACAACAGGACAAGTTACTTCACAACACTGAGGTAAAAAACTGCCTCATTCTCCTCTCTTCTCTGCTTATCAGTGATTATGATCCTGAATACAGCTGATAATATCTTCAGCTGAATCTCTGTAGGAATGTAGCTTATGAAAAGACATGAAGTACAGAGAGGAGGTGGAGATGTGGCTCATGAGCAACAGCACTTGTATGCAGTCAGCTATATTACCACACCAACACAGTACCAGTCGGTATTGTCTATCCTCTGTACTTCCGCTGTCTCCTCATGAACTCCATTGCTATAGAGATTTAGCAGAAGATCTTATCAGCTGTATTCAGGATCATAATCCCTGACAAGCAGAGCAGAGAGGAGGATGAGGCGGTTCTTTAGTTCAGTGTTCTGAAGTAACTTGTGCTGTAATTAGGGCAGGTTTTGTGTGTACTGTATAATAATAGGACGACGGCCATTTTATTTTCCCTGATGATTGCTTCCTAGACAAAATAAGCCTTTATAACTAATGAAAGGTATTTGGGAATAGATTTATAATAAAGTAATATTTACGTAATTTTATTTTATTAATTCCCAGAGAACCCAATTACCTTTAGAGGGCTTTCCTGAAGACAACTCACTTTAATAGTCAAAGGTGAACAAAGAAGGCAGAGAATCCAAGTTTACCAAGGAATATGAGAATATTATCATATTTACCAAAAATAGATTTTCTTTCTTTAAAATTAAGACTGAATATATATTTATGTTAGCATTAAAGTATGACGTCTGAAACCTGATGTCACTTAGTAACTGCTTTAAAACAACTATCCTACAAGTCCCAATATGTGCTGAATGTAGTCTAACACTGTGTACCAAAATACTTCTTCCTAGTCATTGTCTGACTTCACTGTCGCTTCCCTGCCCGAATAATTATAAATCTCAGCTTCTGTGAAGGTAATAACAAGTGACCTCCTACTGTTCCAAAATCAATCTACATTTGTTTCAAGACCCAGATTTGTAGCTTATATTATACATGCTTGCAATGAAAAAGGTCTAGGCCAAATCATTGTTCATTACTAAAGAGCTGTGTCTTCGGGAGCTAGTAGAAGATGACCTTAATTCACATTGAAAGTGACCAATAAATGCCTAAACTTCAACACCAAGCTTGCCAAAGCAAGACATCATAAGGGAGAATTGATTCATGACTTTAATGGTGAAAGGCAAGTCTCACTTTAGAGACAGAAAACTCTTAACACTCCCTGACACATCTATGTGTTGCAGCCGGCACAACATGAAATGGCATTTCTCAGGAGAGTGCATGTCCTCTCGTTGCTTCCAAGGAGTACCATGGCCTCCGGCTTTCACTGCTCAGAGACAGGATCAGGGTGTGATCTCAGATGACTCAGTCTTCACAAGTGCATTGTAGGGATTCAGAAAATGGAGTTTGTGTGACACCTTGGTCCTGAAATCCTTCTAGTTTTAACTATTGTCACTTCACGGTTAGTAGCTCATCTTTAGATAACAAGCTGCACCTTTTTCATACCCCCTGAGAAATATAAAACTGAAATCTCCAAATATGAGGCCTTCAAAAGCTTATATTTAGTGTATACATTGTTTGTGACCTGCGTTGAACTGGCCGGGGGTTGAAATATGCATTATTTTAACATTTTAACAGCATTTTAGCAGTAGCAGGAAAAGAACATGGTGAAACTTCTTTATACAAGTTACAAAAGACAAGGCTGATATTGATGGATACAAGCCATGTTACAGAAGAATTGTTATGGATTAAAGGGTTATTCTGGTTTTATGATATTGATGATCTATCCTTAGCTGTGTTCTATTCAATGTCCACTTGCATGCTGTCTACAATATAGTGATGGTGCAGAGTATCGCATTTTCGCTTTATAACATATACTTTTTCCCTCCAAATGTGGGGGGAAAATGGCAGTGCGCCTTACAAAGCGAATACTAGTGAGCGCTTCCATTATGAAAGCCCTCACTACTATGTATGAGCGGGAGATGAAGCACTGTGAGTGCTGTCGGTACTCGCAATCCCTTGTCTTCTCCCCTTCTTCTGCGTATAGCATCAGGATGCAGTGCGCGCACAATGAACTGATGCTGCACGCAGTCAGGAGACAGTGCAGCGTGAACCAGAGAAGACAAGGGAGCACGACTGCTGCAGAGACTGCCAGACCTGGAGAGGAGTGGCAGGACAGGAGAGATAAGTGATTGTATTTATTTTATCTCTGATTAGAGGTTTGATGGGGGTCTGACATGGAGGTCTGATATTGGGGTCTGATGTGAAGTCCTGATATGTGGGTCTGACTGTGAGGATTTTAAATGGGGGTCTGATCTGAAGATCTGATATGATGTGATGAAAAATACTTTTCTTATTTTCCTCCCCTAAAACCTGTGGTACATCTTATCATAAATTGAAAAATACGATTATAACAGCTTCCTCTCTCATTCACTTGAACGTGATGAACAGTTGTAATTACACTGTACCACCACTACAATGTGGACGGCATGCAGGTAAACAGTGACAAGAACTCAGCTCTTGCACTAGTGCTACAGCCCTTTCAAACAGCTGATCGACGGGGGTCTGAAAGTCAGACCTCTACCAATCTGAAATTGATCACCTAATCTCAGGATAGGTTATAAATTTAATGAAACCAGAATACCTTTTAAATTCTCTATTATAATCAATCATTTTCTGATTGAACAAAAATTAAATAACACGCGCCGTCAACCTTACTGCATTATATAAGTCAGATGATGAAGTTCTGAATGCATTTTGACACCTCTAGCGTAATTGTGATCTGTGAACCGCACCCTGTGTTTAAAACCTGGGGCAAGACTCACAAGGAGTGTCTGTAGCATCAGGTCTCTGCCTCTGCTTCCACTCCCAGCTCGAACTTCACAGATCCAAGCCTGCTTGAAGCCTAGCTGGAATAACCTTACCCTAAGACACAGCATCATTTCTGACATCACGTCTACCTGGCAGGGTACAGGAGAATGAGCAGATGTATCAACAGGGCAGAGCTTTACAAGCCCTGCCACTCCTCAGATGTTAAAGTGATTTCATGGGGACAGGGAACCAACACAGTGGAAAATGTAATCTAACTATGATGGAGTGCAGGGAAATAGGGCATTACAGACAAACAATCACTATTAGTAAGAGAGAACGTGTTGCTTCTGACCAATCGGTGCGGAAAAGTGCAAAACGAAGATTTGCGCCATGATATTAACTTATCTCCAGCATATAGAATAACATCTGATTGGTAGGGGTCCGACTACTTGAATCGCCATAGATCACTAGAATGAGTGCCCCATTCCGCCAAGTAAAAGGAGTGGCAGATCGTGCATGTGTTCTACCACTTCATTAATCTCTATGTGACTGCTGCCTAGCACTGTACTGAGATCCCCACCAATCAGATGCTTATCCCCTCTGGATAGGGGATTAGTTAATATAGTGGCACAAACCCTTTCAGCCCAGCTAGAAACAAAACACAGTATCTAAATAGCCCGAGTGCTCCTTATGTGTTAACATAAAATACTGTTTGTGTACATGAAGAATGTTAGCATTGATAATTCAAATGGAAGCTGGTGTTTAAGCCACTGCACAAAGACTATAGGTTGTCCCACAAAAAATATTCAATTTTCAAAACACCTGGATCTGAATTCTTTTGTAATTGCATGTAATTAAAAATTTTGCATACCCACTGAGTTATTCAATAAAATATATATGTATAGCGCCACCTGCTGTTTTGTTTTTTTTTATTTCTTTGTTCTGCTCACTGACATGGCCGCACATGCTCAGTTTTATCCTTCAAATGCTTCTTGAGTTGTGATAGGGAGAGCATGGACACGCCTCCTGATCTTCAGCAGAGAATACACTCTCCTTGAGCTTTTAGTTTGATATATATCTAGCAGAGCAATGAATGGGGAGATCTCTGGATCCATGTGAAAGAGCTTGTCATGCACTATATGACGTCTGATTTTCATGTTAGAAATGCCTATTTTTGTTCCCAAAATGGACAAGAGGAGGACATTTTCAACCTTTTTGGCGGGCTGCGGAACAGACATACAGATGCGGACAACACACGGTGTGTTGTCCGCATCTTTTGTGGCCACATTGAAATAAATGGGTCCGGAAAAATGCAAATCCAATGTGGACAGAACATACGTTTGTGTGAATGCACCCTAAGGCTGTAAAAGGAGAAGAATACAACATCAATACTGGTGGCTGAGCACTCTTTCAGCCATCAGATATTCCTTTTGAGTCTGCCACATACATGGAAGTTTGGCTGAACATGCATGTTTTCTCAGTGAGCAGATGGGAATAAGTTGCCACCAGATACCTTTGGTGGTGGCTTATCTCCCATGGAGAACAAAAGATTGACCATGTCGAAATTCAACATTCCCGTTTCTTCTTTCATCTTCTGTTGGAGAGAATGCCACTCCTTCATAGAAATAAGAGAATGGAATACCTTCATTCAAGTCATTCTACAAAGCTACTGCAAATCCTCAGGAATAAAGAACATTGTATAAAATCACTAATTAAACCACAAAAGGCCCAACATGTGGACAGAGCCCTAGGGGCTTAGAAGTAAATTGTTGTCATTCCATCTTCAGTACAATACACATGCTCTATATTCAAGCACAAGAACACATGGTGTACATTCATATATTTAGCAGCCTTTAAAAATTACCTCTGATCTTCATGTCTGGATAGACCTGGCAATTGCAAAATGCACTGAAATTACATTTAACAGGATGATAATTCTACCCCCAATGTGGAGCCAATACAGTTCTGTTTTGTTGGTGAAATTAACAAAAAAGTCATAGATGTATGAGCAATTTTCCTCTAAAGCTGTGCCGCATAAAACCTCATTCCTAAATGGATATAAATAACGGCCTGTGAAGTGATCTGAGTTGCAGAGGCATTAGCTGTGTCTTCGTATTTTTCCACAATGTGTTTCCAAAGACCGTACTCTCCTTATGTCAGGTGTCTGTGAAATCATAAGGAACAATTCAGGCAGATCGCTCACATTTATACATGTCACTCAAAATGCAGGACAAAATACAGACAAACAGATACCGCCAGTGAGACAATCAGTAAATCTGGACATTTCTGCATTTACTCGCCTACCTACAGAGTGCGGCTTAGAATTAAGGCTGGCATAAAGAAAGGCAAAATCAATTTCTACTTTTACAGGGAGATTTAGAAGCTCAGCTGGACGTGCGGCCGAGAGTCACTCCAAAGGTTTTACAGCTGTAATTTGCAAGAAATGATTGTTGGTTTAGGCTGTTCAGATAGATTGTGGAATGATGTTCTTTGCTTGGGGACACATTTATCATACTTAGCATCTTTCAGCTTGTTTACATATGAAGAGCGGACAGGAGCATGAGAGATAACTCGACCCCTCATTACATCAGATCGCCATGTAAAGGATTTGCCATGTATCTTTCCTATGCCTTTAAGGTAGGAACTGGTTAATATAGAATTTTTTGACCCTATTAGACTGCATGATTTTTGGGCCAGTTATCAGGAACAAGCATTCGTAGGCAGGCTTGGACTGTCCCACAGGGGTACAGATGAATCCCCAGGTGGGCCCCTAGTCTCCCATCGCCTGCACAAGTAGCACATAACACAGTAGACTTACTGCACTACATACATATATTCAATGTACAGCACCTGAATCAGCCTATGTTCATATAAAAACGTGATGGATTATAAAAGAAACTCCCCAGTTCATTATTATAGACATGATCAGAGCTGAGATGACTTCTAAGTATAGAGGAAAGCTGCCAGTATCCTCTTCTCTCCAAGACCTACCTCCTCAAAGTTACTGCAGGAACCCCATATTCAGTCATCTGGTAGCATCTTTCTGCTGTGTGAGCAGGGAATATTTGAATGTATCCATACGGTGGGCCCCCAAAATAAATAAAGTCTGAGACTGTTCGCAGGAACAATAATTGGCCCTTATAATCGATCAGCAGATGAAAAAGCAGATGCTCATGGAGATCCGTCACCCGCATGAAAGATGCCCGATTATCTGCAGCACATGTGTAATCAGGGATGCGTTGCTGATAATCAACCAAACTGTGAATAAGAGGAATAACTGTGGTAGCAATCTTTCCTCCCACAAAAAAAAGCAAAAGATATCTGTGTTATCCTCCACGGGCATTCACTCTGCCCAAACAGCTTAAAGGGGTTGTCTCACTTCACTAAAAGTGGTATTTATCATGTAGAGAAAGTTAATACAAGGCACTTAATAATGTATTGTGATTGTCCATATTGCTTCCTTTGCTGGCTGTAGAAGGAAATGTTGGTAAATATATATATATATATATATATATATATACATGCATGCCCCTTGATAATGAGGCATAGATATATATATGGGCCTTTAAATATTCATGGGCCTTTTAATATGCCCCAAAATGATGCGTCCTAATATATGTGCCCCCAGTAATAGTCCTATGTATTCTGTATGCCCCAATATGTATATATATATATATATATATATATATATATATATACAGTACAGACCAAAAGTTTGGACACACCTTCTCATTCAAAGAGTTTTCTATATTTTCATGACTATAAAAGTTGTAGCTTCACACTGAAGGCATCAAAGCTATGAATTAACACATGTGGAATTATATACTTAACAAAAAAGTGTGAAACAACTGAAAATATGTCTTATATTCTAGGTTCTTCAAAGTAGCCACCTTTTGCTTTGATTACTGCTTTGCACACTCTTGGCATTCTCTTGATGAGCTTCAAGAGGTAGTCACCTGAAATGGTTTTCACTTCACAGGTGTGCCCTGTCAGGTTTAATAAGTGGGATTTCTTGCCTTATAAATGGGGTTGGGACCATGAGTTGTGTTGGGCAGAAGTCAGGTGGATACACAGCTGATAGTCCTACTGAATAGACTGTTAGAATTTGTATTATAGCAAGAAAAAAACAGCTAAGTAAAGAAAAACATTACTTTAAGAAATGAAGGTCAGTCAGTCCGAAAAATTGGGAAAACTTTGAAAGTGTCCACAAGTGCAGTCGCAAAAACCATTAAGCGCTACAAAGAAACTGATATGAGGACCGCCCTAGGAAAGGAAGACCAAGAGTCACCTCTGCTGCGGAGGATAAGTTAATCCGAGTCACCAGCCTCAGAAATCGCAGGTTAACAGCAGCTCAGATTAGAGACCAGGTCAATGCCACACAGAGTTCTACCATCAGACACATCTCTACAACAACTGTTAAGAGGAGACTGTGTGCAGCAGGCCTTCATGGTAAAATAGCTGCTAGGAAACCACTGCTAAGGACAGGCAACAAGCAGAAGAGACTTGTTTGGGCTAAAGAACACAAGGAATGGACATAAGACCAGTGGAAATCTGTGCTTTGGTCTGATGAGTCCAAACTTGAGATCTTTGCTTCCAACCACCGTGTCACTGCAGAAAAGATGAACGGATGGACTCTACATGCCTGGTTCCCACAGTGAAGCATGGAGGAGGAGGTGTGATGGTGTGGGGGGTGCTTTGCTGGTGACACTGATGAGGATTTATCCAAAATTGAAGGCATACTGAACCAGCATGGCTACCACAGCATCTTGCAGCGGCATGCTATTCCATCTGGTTTGCGTTTAGTTGGACCATCATTTATTTATCAACAGGACAATGACCCCAAACACACCTCCAGGCTGTGTAAGGGCTATTTGACCAAGAAGGAGAGTGATGGGGTGCTACGCCAGATGACCTGGCCTCCACAGTCACCAGACCTGAACCCAATCGAGATGGTTTGGGGTGAGCTGGACCGCAGAGTGAAGGCAAAAGGGCCAACAAGTGCTAAGCATCTCTGGGAACTCCTTCAAGACTGTTGGAATACCATTTCAGGTGACTACCTCTTGAAGCTCATCAAAAGAATGCCAAGAGTGTGCAAAACAGTAATCAAAGCAAAAGGTGGCTACTTTGAAGAACCTAGAATATAAGACATATTTTCAGTTGTTTCAAACTTTTTTGTTAAGTATATAATTCCACATTGTTAATTCATAGTTTTGATGCCTTCAGTGTGAAACTACAATTTTCATAGTCATGAAAATACAGAAAACTCTTTGAATGAGAAGGTGTGTCCCAATTTTTGGTCTGTACTGTGTGTATATATATATATATATATATATATATATATATATATATTTCTCAGCCTAATTAGCCTTCCCAACTCCTTTTGTGACAGGGTGTGTGTGTGTGTGTGGGGGGGGGTTCTCTCATTTACACAATGGCAGGAATGCTTTGAACTTTATCTGTACAGATCCTGAGGGAGCCTCAGGGGGCCTATTACCAGTCATCTGTTACAGCATGAGTGCATGTATTCCGTCACATGCACAAGATGATGTCATATCCCTGCGCCTTAGGTGGAGGAGGTGGACTATTATATTAGCCCAAGCAAGGACAAATTAGGGGGAGAGCTCTCATGACCAGAAGGGGAGCATTGACCACCACAAGACAAGCAGCCCTGCAGATCTCTCCTGGATTCAGCAGTAACCCCTAGAGATGAGCATTATCTGGCTGAGTACACCCTATTCGGACCCTTTCTCCCTAATTATCCCCAAACCCCTGCATTGCCTTGTTTACCCCTGTTCTGCCCTGTAATCCCTTGTATTGTGCCCTGCCATTAACACCTTCCCTGCCATATCATCAACATCTCCATAACCCTTTTCATGCCCTGCCATTTTCCCCCATATACTCCACCAACCTCTGCCATAAACCCTTTGTCTGATTTGTCAGTCCATCCTAAAATGTTATCCGTTAAAAGTGGGGTTGAGGAGGCAAATACATCCCAACACGTTCCCCAAAATTTGTCATGTTCCCGACAACAGGGGGATTGTAGAAGGAAGTGTTGGTAAATATGTATATATATATATATATATATATATATATATATATATACACAGTTAGGGCCAGAAATATTTGGACAGTGACACAAGTTTTATTTTAGCTGTTTACTAAAACATGTTCAGAAATACAATTATATATATAATATGGGCTGAAAGTGCACACTCCCAGCTGCAATATGAGAGTTTCCACATCCAAATCGGAGAAAGGGTTTAGGAATCATAGCTCTATAATGCATAGCCTCCTCTTTTTCAAGGGACCAAAAGTAATTGGACAATGGACTCTAAGGGCTGTAATTAACTCTGAAGGCGTCTCCCTCGTAAACCTATAATCAATGAAGTAGTTAAAAGGTCTGGGGTTGATTCCAGGTGTGTGGTTTTGCATTTGGAAGCTGTTGCTGTGACCAGACAACATGTGGTCAAAGGAACTCTCAATTGAGGTGAAGCAGAACATCCTGAGGCTGAAAAAAAAGAAAAAATCCATCAGAGAGATAGCAGACATGCTTGGAGTAGCAAAATCAACAGTCGGGTACATTCTGAGAAAAAAGGAATTGACTGGTGAGCTTGGGAACTAAAAAAGGCCTGGGCGTCCACAGATGACAACAGTGGTTTATGATCGCCGCATACTTTCTTTGGTGAAAAAGAACCCGTTCACAACATCAACTGAAGTCCAGAACACTCTCAGTGAAGTAGGTGTATCTGTCTCTAAGTCAACAGTAAAGAGAAGACTCCATGAAAGTAAATACAAAGGGTTCACATCTAGATGCAAACCATTCATCAATTCCAAAAATAGACAGGCCAGAGTTAAATTTGCTGAAAAACACCTCAAGAAGCCAGCTCAGTTCTGGAAAAGTATTCTATGGACAGATGAGACAAAGATCAACCTGTACCAGAATGATGGGAAGAAAAAAGTTTGGAGAAGAAAGGGAACGGCACATGATCCAAGGCACACCACATCCTCTGTAAAACATGGTGGAGGCAACGTGATGGCATGGGCATGCATGGCTTTCAATGGCACTGGGTCACTTGTGTTTATTGATGACATAACAGCAGACAAGAGTAGCCGGATGAATTCTGAAGTGTACCGGGATATACTTTCAGCCCAGATTCAGCCAAATGCTGCCAAGTTGATCGGACGGCGCTTCATAGTACAGATGGACAATGACCCCAAGCATACAGCCAAAGCTACCCAGGAGTTCATGAGTGCAAAAAAGTGGAACATTCTGCAATGGCCAAGTCAATCACCAGATCTTAACCCAATTGAGCATGCATTTCACTTGCTCAAATCCAGACTTAAGACGGAAAGACCCACAAACAAGCAAGACCTGAAGGCTGCGGCTGTAAAGGCCTGGCAAAGCATTAAGAAGGAGGAAACCCAGCGTTTGGTGATGTCCATGGGTTCCAGACTTAAGGCAGTGATTGCCTCCAAAGGATTTGCAACAAAATATTGAAAATAAAAATATTTTGTTTGGGTTATGTTTATTTGTCCAATTACTTTTGAGCTCCTAAAATGTGGAGTGTTTGTAAAGAAATGTGTACAATTCCTACATTTTCTATCAGATATTTTTGTTCAACCCTTCAAATTAAACGTTACAATCTGCACTTGAATTCTGTTGTAGAGGTTTCATTTCAAATCCAATGTGGTGGCATGCAGAGCCCAACTCGCGAAAATTGTGTCACTGTCCAAATATTTCTGGCCCTAACTGTATATATGCATGCATGCCCCTTGATAATGAGGCATGCATATATATATATATATATGTATATATATATATATATATACCTTTAAATATTTATGCCCCCAGTCCTATAGATATATATATATATATATATATATATATACAGTACAGACCAAAGGTTTGGACACACCTTCTCATTCAAAGAGTTTTCTGTATTTTCATGACTATGAAAATTGTAGATTCACACTGAAGGCATCAAAACTATGAATGAACACATGTGGAATTATATACTTAACAAAAAAGTGTGACACAACTGAAAATATGTCTTATATTCTAGGTTTTTCAAAGTAGCCACCTTTTGCTTTGATTACTGCTTTGCACACTCTTGGCATTCTCTTGATGAGCTTCAAGAGGTAGTCACCTGAAATGTTGTGTCCAAACTTTTGGTCTGTACTGTATATATAGTGGGCTGTCCTGACACCTTTTGTTTAGGGAAGGTTTATGACAGGGTGTGTGATCATTGTTTATCTGGGGGGATTCTCTCATTTACACAATGGCAGGAATGCTTTGAACTTTGTCTGTATAGATCCTGAGGGAGCCTCAAGGGTTCAATTGCCAGTCATGTGTTACAGTGTGAGTGCATGCATTCTGTCACATGCACAAGATGATGTCATATCCCTGCGCCTTAGGTGGAGGAGGGTGGAGGTGGTAATGGGGAAAAGAGTAGATCCCTTAGAGATGGGTCCCCCTTCTTAAGGTATTTACCACTTCAACTCTAGTGGTGACGTTCATAAGGGATGGACTGAATGATAAGTCTTTCCAGTGCCCCCTAGGAATAGCTAGAATTAGGCTGGGGAGGGTGCTGCCATTGCGATAATTTGTGTAGTGTAGTCTCATGACTAGAAGGGGAGCTTTTCATAATGTTATAGGGAATATTAATTATTAATATTTTGGGTAATACCAATAATTAATATTCATAGATAGGCGTAGGCCGGCTATTGCTAGCTCCACCTATTTATTCCCTTTATTACACTCTATTCCCTGCACTCTGTATACTACATTGTACTGTACTATCGTGGCGACTATAAAAAAAGACACTGTAAACTGTATTTAAATAATAAAATATTTATTATACAATACTACATGTCTACAGTCTAATTATTTTGACTATATCTATATATATTTATATTGACGTATATAAATATATATATACATACAGTCGCACAATAATACACCTCAGTATAAAAACTCACTACACTAACACTATACAATCCCACGTACAAATTTCACCCACAAACTATGTAAACACATACACTCACACAGAAATACATGTAATTACAACAGTACCCTCCCAAGCCTATCTACTAGCTGTCCCTAAAAGGGGTTACTTACAATACAGGGGTTATAGGGGAAAACAAGGAATGCAAGGGGTTAAATGCAGTGATAAATGCACTGCAGGAGTTTGGGGATAATTAGGGGTAACAGGGGGTTCCAGGGGTACTTAGCCAGTCTCTGTTTCTGGAGGGGCTGCTTGGCTCCATGCATGTAGTCCCCTCTGTTTGTGGTGGTGAAAGCTCTCCTGCTTGTAGTAATGAAAGCTCTTCTGCTTGTGGTCATGAAAAGCTCCCCTTCTAGTCATGAGACTACACTACACAAATTATCACAACGGCAGCACCCTCCCCAGCCTAGTTCTAGCTGTCCCTAGGGGACACTGGAAAGACATATCATTCAGTCCATCCCTTATGAACATCACCACTAGAGTTGAAGTGGTAAATACCTTAAGAAAGTAGGGGGAACTATAACTAAGGGATCTACTCTTTTCCCCATTACCACCTCCCCCCCTCCTCCACCTAAGGCGCGGGGATATGACATCATCTTGTGCGTGTGACGGAATGCATGCACTCATGCTGTAACACATGACTGAACCCCTGAGGCTCCCTCAGGATCTATACAAAGTTCAAAGCATTCCTGCCATTGTGTAAATGAGAAAATCCCCCCAGATAAACAATGATCACACACCCTGTCATAAACCTTCCCTAAACAAAAGGTGTAAGGACAGCCAAATATATATATATATATATATATATATATATATATATATATAGGTGTCATGACAGGGAAACAAGGGATAGTGTGCCCTGTCTGAACCCCACCTCTTTCCCTGCCTACTTACAGTAGATGCCCTAGGCGACAAAACCGTAACTTGGAGACGGTCCCTATGCTGAGTACATGCACAGGGTAGGGAAGGGAACACAGGGAAAGACGAACACAGACAGAAACAAACACAATAGCAAAATCGTCAGCAAGCCAAGTCAAGAACAGGAGGTCACGTCAAATACCGAGGGGAATCACAAAAGCGTAGTCTAAGTCCAAAGCCAAAATCCAATATACCAATAATCCAAAAGCAAGGTCCAACACACAGCACTGATCTCAGAAGACTAATCACAGGCATCTGAGTGAGGCAGTTGCCATCTTTAAATAGCCCGCCCAGGATCATGTGATGTGGCCAGCATCACATGACCTGAGGCGGAGCAAGCTGTCCAAACAATATGTAAAGTAGCCATGTGGTGTGATCAGCACCACATGGCTAAACCCAAACAGAGAATTAACTCATGAAGTGCTGGCTGACAAGACCAGCACTTCAATTCCCTATTGCTCGTCTCTAGGGGGGCGGAAAGGTCCGGCGACGTCGTGCAGAGGGAGTGCGACGCCGACCTCGCGTGACAGTACCCCCCCCCCCCTTCACGAGGGGCCACCGGACCCTTACCAGCGGGAGCAGGCTTATCAGGATGCTGCAGATGGAACTTTCGGATGAGCGAGTCTGCATGCATCCTGGTCAACGGTACCCAAGACCTGTCCTCAGGACCGAACCCCTTCCAATGTACGAGGTACTGGAAGGAATTCTGGACCCTTCTCACATCCACAATTCTGGCAATCTCATGCTCCATTTGTCCTGCTACCTCAACCGGAGGCGGAGACTGTTCCTCAGGACCAACGGGAGCAACATAACGTTTGAGCAAAGACACATGAAAAACATTATGAACACGAAGGGAGTCGGGTAAACATAACCTAAAAGAAACCGGATTGATCACCTTGGTGATCCTGTAAGGACCAATGAAGCGAGGTGCAAACTTATAGGATGGTACCCTCATGTTGAGATTTTTAGTCGATAACCATACCTTATCCCCAACCTTAAAATTCACACCCTTAGAACGTTTTCTATCAGCCTTAGCTTTTTGAACTCCTTGGGCCTTTTCCAGGTTCGACTGAACCTGTGCCCAAACTGTGCACAGTTCTTGAGAAAAATCATTGACCTATGGGACAACCGACGCAGATGGGAAAAGGAGCTAAAGCGTGGATGAAAACCCATATTGCAGAAAACGGCGACATCCCAGAGGATGAATTAACACGATTATTAATTGCAAATTCAGCCAGAGACAGGAATCTGGCCCACACATGTTGGTTATCAGAAACATAACATCTGAGATATTGCTCAACGGATTGGTTAAGACGTTCAGTCTGACCATTGGTCTCCGGATGAAAGGCTGATGAAAAGGACAAAGAGATACCAATCTTATTACAGAACGCCCTCCAGAACCTAGACACAAACTGTACTCCCCTATCAGAAACGATATTCTCAGGAACACCATGTAGTTTGACAATATTATAAATGAACACGGACGCCAAGACCTTCGCAGAGGGTAATTTACACAAAGGAATAAAATGACACATTTTGCTGAATCTGTCAACCACCACAAATATCACGGTTTTACCCTCAGAGCACGGCAAGTCCGTGATAAAGTCCATGGACAGATGTGACCAAGGTCTACTAGGTATGGGTAAAGGATGTAACTCACCCATAGGTCGTGTCTTGGAATTCTTGGACCTGGCACAAGTGTTAGACGCAGTTACAAAAGCCTGAACATCTCTGGAGATTGACGGCCACCAATATTGCCTAGAGACCAACTCCTTGGTGGCATTGATGCCAGGATGTCCACACAAAACAGAATTATGGCACTCACCCAGCAGTCGCAACCACAAATGAGCCGGCACAAACAATTTGTCATTGGGGGTACCAATGGGAGCAAGATGTTGTCCTGCCGAGATTTCAGAAGCGAGGTCAGATGAGGTAGCGGCCACGATGATATCAGCTGGCAGGATGGGCTCAGGAGGGACGTCAGGAGGCTGATACGCCTGGAAACTTCGGGATAAGGCATCGGCCTTAACGTTCTTGCTCCCGACTCTGAAGGTAACACAAAAATCAAAACGAGTAAAGAACAAAGCCCACCTCGCCTGTCTAGGATTCAATCGCTTAGCCGATTCTAGAAACATTAAATTCTTATGATCCGTGAGGACCGTAATGCGGTGAAATGCCCCTTCTAAAAAATGACGCCATTCCTCAAATGCCCACTTGATTGCAAGTAACTCCCTATTCCCAATATCATAATTCCTCTCGGCAGGAGAGAACTTGCGGGAGAAGAAGGCGCATGGCATAAGATTAGTTAAGGTGGAAGACCCCTGGGACAGTATAGCCCCCACACCATCCTCAGACGCATCCACCTCAACTACAAAAGGCTTACTTTGATCAGGCTGGACCAACACAGGAGCATTAATAAAACACTGCTTTAACCTTTCAAAGGCCTCAATAGCTGCAGGGGGCCAATTGACCAGATCAGCCCCCTTGCGAGTCAAATCCGTAATGGGTTTGGCTACCACTGAAAAATTTTTGACAAATTTACGATAAAAATTAGCAAACCCCAGAAATCGCTGGAGCGCCTTCAAAGAGGAAGGTCGCACCCAATCTACAATGGCCTGTACTTTAACTGGGTCCATTTTGAAAGAAAAAGGGGTGAGAATGTATCCCAAAAAGGCCACTTCCTGAACACCAAAGGTACACTTTTCCCCTTTAACAAACAACTTGTTTTCACGCAACACCTCCAGCACTTGCCTGGTGTGAGATACGTGACTCTCCCAGTCTGCAGAAAAAATCAGGATGTCATCAATATAGACAATTACAAATTTCCCAATAAATGGTCTAAAAATGTAATTGACAAAGTTTTGGAAAATTGCCGGAGCGTTACTTAACCCAAAAGGCATTACCAAGTACTCATAATGACCCTCCGGGGTATTAAACGCAGTTTTCCATTCGTCCCCCCCACGAATCCTGATTAGGTTGTATGCCCCCTTCAAATCCAGCTTGGTGAACCAACAGGCCCCCTGGACCTGATTCAGCAAGTCAGGAATAAGGGGCAACGGGTATCTGTTTTTAACAGTGATTTTATTGAGCTCCCTGTAATCGATACAGGGCCTCAATCCTCCATCCTTTTTACCAACAAAGAAAAAACCTGCCCCCATGGGAGAAACTGAAGGCCGGATGTGACCCTTGGCCAGACTCTCTTTGAGATAATCCCTCATGGACTGACGTTCAGGAGTAGAGAGATTATAAATGCGACCTTTGGGATATTTGGATCCCTCAATAAGGTCGATGGCGCAATCATATTGCCGGTGAGGAGGGAGGAACTCAGTCTCGGACATGGAAAACACGTCCGAAAAATCGCCAATATACTTGGGCAAGGAAAGAGACTCAGTGGTACCTCCCAACTGCAATACTGATCTACAACATTTGTCACAATTCATTCCCCATTTTTCCAATTCACCTACCGACCAGTTGATCACAGGGTTGTGGTCCTGTAACCAAGGCAGACCTAAAACAAGGTCGGCAGGTAAATCCTTTAATACAAGGAAGGAGCAAGTCTCAGTATGGGTAATTCCTACAGTTAATACAACCTCAGGAGTACAAAACTCCACTCTCCCATTATTCAATGGAGTGGAATCCAGTGCGATAATTTGAATTACCTCCCTTAAAGGAATTATAGGCACACCCACAGATTGCACAAAATCATAATCAATAAAATTAGCAGCAGAACCTGAATCCACAAATGCTTCACCGGATCTCTTGAGTTGGTTATAAGAAATGGAAATAGGTAACAAGATTTCTTTCTTACCACCGCAGGGGTACCTTACTTCCAGGAACAGACCTTTTTGAGAGCAGAAGTCTCGGACACTGCTGGAGCCAGTGGTTCATCTCACCGCAGTAAAAACAGGCCCCTCTCAGGCGTCTCTGATCCCTCATAGTAACTCCCAACTGCATAGGCTCCTCCTGGACCTTGATAGGAGACGGGCTCTGAAGAGGAACTTCGGACAACACGGCAACTTGAGGGGCAACAGAACGTTCCTTTTGTCTCTCCCTAAACCGTCGGTCAAGTTTGATAACTAAGGTCATAGTCGCCTCTAAGGTGTCAGGAGTAGGATAACTAACTAGTAAATCCTTCAGATGGTCAGACAGTCCCACCCTAAACTGGCTTCTCAAAGCAGGGTCATTCCATTTAGAGGACACACACCATTTTCTGAACTCAGCACAGTAATCCTCAACTGGACGGTTACCCTGCCGAATGTCTCTGAGCTGAGTTTCAGCTACAGCGGCCAAGTCAGGTTCTTCATATAAAAGACCTAGGGCCCGGAAAAAAAGCCTCCACAGACAATAGACAAGGGGAGTCAGGTGGCAATGAGAAAGCCCACTCCTGCGGATCACCTTGCAGCAAGGAAATAATTATTCCTACCTGCTGCTGCTCAGAACCCGAGGAGTGTGAGCGTAAACGGAAATATAATTTACAACTTTCCTTAAAGGAACGGAAAGTCCTTCGGTCCCCAGAAAACTGATTGGGCAATTTTACATGGGGTTCAATATTGGGGTTTGGCATGGAGGGAACGACTGCGGGTGCAGTCCGCAGCTGCTCCTGATGTTGGAGTCTCCCGGCCAAATCCTGGATCATCTGAGCCATGTTACTCATCTGGTCCGTGAGTACTCGCAACGGCTCCATTAGGTACGGCCTGTGATTCTGTCACGACAGGGAAACAAGGGATAGTGTGCCCTGTCTGAACCCCACCTCTTTCCCTGCCTACTTACAGTAGATGCCCTAGGCGACAAAACCGTAACTTGGAGACGGTCCCTATGCTGAGTACGTGCACAGGGTAGGGAAGGGAACACAGGGAAAGACGAACACAGACAGAAACAAACACAATAGCAGAATCGTCAGCAAGCCAAGTCAAGAACAGGAGGTCACGTCAAATACCGAGGGGAATCACAAAAGCGTAGTCTAAGTCCAAAGCCAAAATCCAATATACCAATAATCCAAAAGCAAGGTCCAACACACAGCACTGATCTCAGAAGACTAATCACAGGCATCTGAGTGAGGCAGTTGCCATCTTTAAATAGCCCGCCCAGGATCATGTGATGTGGCCAGCATCACATGACCTGAGGCGGAGCAAGCTGTCCAAACAATATGTAAAGTAGCCATGTGGTGTGATCAGCACCACACGGCTAAACCCAAACAGAGAATTAACTCATGAAGTGCTGGCTGACAAGACCAGCACTTCAATTCCCTATTGCTCGTCTCTAGGGGGGCGGAGAGGTCCGGCGACGTCATGCAGAGGGAGCGCGACGCCGACCTCGCGTGACAATAGGACTGAGGGCATAAATATTTAAAGGAAGGCCCATATATATATGTGTATATGCATGCCTCAT
>ONZH01003272.1:0-20515 GCA_900303285.1 Rhinella marina
CATGTTTTACAGAGGATGTGGTGTGCCTTGGATCATGTGCCATTCCCTTTCTTCTCCAAACTTTTTTCTTCCCATCATTCTGGTACAGGTTGATCTTTGTCTCTTCTGTCCATAGAATACTTTTCCAGAACTGAGCTGGCTTCTTGAGGTGTTTTTCAGCAAATGTAACTCTGGCCTGTCTATTTTTGGAATTGATGAATGGTTTGCATCTAGATGTGAACCCTTTGTATTTACTTTCATGGAGTCTTCTCTTTACTGTTGACTTAGAGACAGATACACCTACTTCACTGAGAGTGTTCTGGACTTCAGTTGATGTTGTGAACGGGTTCTTCTTCACCAAAGAAAGTATGCGGCGATCATCCACCACTGTTGTCATCCGTGGACGCCCAGGCCTTTTTGAGTTCCCAAGCTCACCAGTCAATTCCTTTTTTCTCAGAATGTACCCGACTGTTGATTTTGCTACTCCAAGCATGCCTGCTATCTCTCTGATGGATTTTTTTTCTTTTTTTTCAGCCTCAGGATGTTCTGCTTCACCTCAATTGAGAGTTCCTTTGACCGCATGTTGTCTGGTCACAGCAACAGCTTCCAAATGCAAAACCACACACCTGGAATCAACCCCAGACCTTTTAACTACTTCATTGATTACAGGTTTACGAGGGAGACGCCTTCAGAGTTAATTGCAGCCCTTAGAGTCCATTGTCCAATTACTTTTGGTCCCTTGAAAAAGAGGAGGCTATGCATTACAGAGCTATGATTCCTAAACCCTTTCTCCGATTTGGATGTGGAAACTCTCATATTGCAGCTGGGAGTGTGCACTTTCAGCCCATATTATATATATAATTGTATTTCTGAACATGTTTTAGTAAACAGCTAAAATAACAAAACTTGTGTCACTGTCCAAATATTTCTGGCCCTAACTGTACAATTATTTTGCAAGAGAACGCAAAGTACAGGTGCCAATGAAAAGGCTTTTTTTTTTTTTTATTTCTAGGTACACAGCCGTGTACAAACAGATCAGACGGTGTGTATGAACACTACGTATATACAATTATTTTGCAAGAGAACGCAAAGTACAGGTGCCAATGAAAAGGCTTTTTTTTTTTTATATTTCTAGGTACACAGCCGTGTACAAACAGATCAGACGGTGTGTATGAACACTACGTATATACAATTATTTTGCAAGAGAACGCAAATTACAGGTGCCAATGAAAAGGCTTTTTTTTTTTTATATTTCTAGGTACACAGCCGTGTACAAACAGATCAGACGGTGTGTATGAACACTACGTATATACAATTATTTTGCAAGAGAACGCAAAGTACAGGTGCCAATGAAAAGGCTTTTTTTTTTTTATATATTTCTAGGTACACAGCCGTGTACAAACAGATCAGACGGTGTGTATGAACACTACGTATATACAATTATTTTGCAAGAGAACGCAAAGTACAGGTGCCAATGAAAAGGCTTTTTTTTTTATATTTCTAGGTACACAGCCGTGTACAAACAGATCAGACGGTGTGTATGAACACTACGTATATACAATTATTTTGCAAGAGAACGCAAAGTACAGGTGCCAATGAAAAGGCTTTTTTTAAAAATATTTCTAGGTACACAGCCGTGTACAAACAGATCAGACGGTGTGTATGAACACTACGTATATACAATTATTTTGCAAGAGAACGCAAAGTACAGGTGCCAATGAAAAGGCTTTTTTTTTTTTTTATATTTCTAGGTACACAGCCGTGTACTAACAGGTCAGACGGTGGGTATTTACACCTGGTATACAAAAAGGGTATTGCAGGCACACAGAACCCAGAACACTAGAGCCAAATAAACTATATTTAAAAAAAAAATAAAATTCACAGCCGTATACTGCCAGATCAGATGGTGCATATACACACTAGGTATATAACAGGGTTTTGCAGCCAAAAAGAACGCAGAACAGTAGTGCCAAATATAGTTTTGTATGTAGCAGAGCACCTAATACACCACTAATGCCTCTCTCTGTCCCTACTCCAGCAGCTATCCCTGAATACAGCAACCGTTCTCTGCAGACTGTATATTGTAGTAAAGCTATCACTGTACTGCACTATAGTAGCCCTGATAAGGGCTTTTACTCACGCTCCTGCCTGTCCAACAGCTAAAACCTATCTGTCCCTTCTCCAGCCTCTGTCCCTGACTAAGTTCACGCAGCATATGCGAACGAGCAGGAAGAGCTGAGTTTTTAATATTCGAGGTCACATGGTTTTTCCAGCCAATCCATGTAGACGCTGTTTTCGCGCTGCCAGCGTGCTCCGCGGGCCTGTCATACCCCCCTGCATGTTGATTGGTGGAAAAAGAGCGCCAGGGAAGGTGGGAGGGGAAACGAATTCTAAGTGCGCCATCGCCGTTATACTCGATTGAAATCGAGTATGCCGAATAGAGTAGTATTCGATCGAATACCGGCTCGATCGAACACTACTCGCTCATCTCTACAGACGCACACATTTTTCGTTTCTGACTGGAAAAGAGGTAATAGCCTTCCTGCCACAAGATTAATTTAACATTCTCTTCTAATTTTAATCGTAGAAAAATGGTAGTGAATCGTGTTGAGCGAATCGATTTGACAAAGTGTAATTCGATCTGAATTTCAGAAAAAAATAGATTTGTCACGAATCTCAATTTCTTTGCACTTCATGTTAATTAGAGATGAGCGAGCATACTCGTCCGAGCTTGGTGCTCGTTCGAGTATTAGGGTACTCGTAAGTGCTCGCTGCTCGGACGAGTATCTCGCCATGCTCAAGGAAATGGCAACTTCCGCATCGTGCATTTTTGGCGCCTATAAACTGAGCCAATCACAAGCCAGGAGACTCTGCGGTACACCCAGCATCACGTGGGGCCCTTACATGTCGATAGCAGGGGTTGGCTGGCCTGATCAGGTGACCCTGGAATATACTAGTGACTGGCCGCGGTGCTCGGCTCAGATGCTGTCTGGATGTCGTTAGGGATAGAGCTGCTGCGTTTCAGGGAGAGTGTTAGGGCCTGCATTTAGTTCTCTGTTAGGCAGGAGTCACCCACAAAGAACCCAACAGCCCTTCTAAGGGCTACAAGAAATTTTTTTTTGTCTCCTGGCTTGGCTGGTTGGCTGGCACTAGTAGTGCAGCTATCGCCATATATAACCCCCTTTTTTTTTAATGTTATGTCTCAGTGATACAAATCCATTTCACACAGCAGGGTGGAACCATTCTGTGTGTCACAGTTCAGTACACTAACTACAATCCGTATTTTCTGTCCAGGTGATCACTTTCTGTACGTCACTTAATACAACCAGGTCTTTTGCTTCCACGTATATAGCTTGATCCCGAAAATCTCTGTGCGACATTTGTCTGGGTCACAGTCAAAATAGCCACCGTCAGCAGGGTGTCAGTTAGCTCTACGATAGTTTCTGCACGTCACGTTCCCAAAAAAACAAAACTAAAAAATAAAATATAAAAAAAATAGTTTTTTTGTTGTTTTAGCTCAGTGATACAAATCCATTTCACACAGCAGTGTGGAACCATTCTGTGTGTCACAGTTCAGTACTCTCACTACAATCCGTATTTTCTGTCCAGGTGATCACTTTCTGTACGTCACTTACTACAACCAGGTCTTTTGCTTCCAGGTATATAGCTTGATCCCAAAAATCTCTGTGCGACATTTGTCTGGGTCGCAGTCAAAATAGCCACCGTCAGCAGGGTGTCAGTTAGCTCTACGATAGTTTCTGCAAGTCACGTTCCAAAAAAAACAAAACTAAAAAATATATATATAAAAATATATATATATATATATTTTTTTTTTGTTTTAGCTCAGTGATACAAATCCATTTCACACAGCAGTGTGGAACCATTCTGTGTGTCACAGTTCGGTACACTCACTACAATCCGTATTTTCTGTCCGGGTGACACTTTCTGTACGTCACTTAATTCAACCAGACTGAACAAGTTTGTGGATTTCAGTACAGCAGGCCCATTTATTTTTTATTTTTTATATAATAGACTTATATACAGAAAATGCTGAACCCCAGGGCTAAGGGTCGAGGACGAGGGCGTGGGCGTGGGCATTCAATTACAGCAGGGGGCAGAGGCCGTGGTCCTGGGCAGGGTGAGACAGTACCTGCTGATGAGGGAGCAGGGGAACGCCGCAGAGCTACACTCCCTAGCTTCATGTCTCAACTTACAGGGACTCGTAGTAGAGGACTGTTGAAACCACAACAGTGCGAACAGCTGATGTCGGCATACTCTGAGGAACTGTTTTCTGGACCCTTCCCAGAGTCACAAACCACTTCTCAGGTTGCTGCTGACCTTTTTCCCGATGCCCAAGTTTTCCCACTGTCGCAGTCTGTGGGTGATGATGATGATGACAATGTTGACTTAGTGGAAGAAGTGTGTAGAGAAGTGTCGGACGATGAGGAGACACGGTTGTCAGACAGTGGTGAAGTTGTTGTCAGGGCAGGAAGTCCGAGTGGGGAGCAGACTGAGGAATCGGAGGATGACAAGGTGACTGACCCAAGCTGGGTTGATAAGCCGAGTGAAGACAGTGCTTCTGAGGCGGAGGCGAGTGCTGCACCAGAACAGGTTGTAAGAGGCAGTGGTGTGGCCAGAGGGAGAAGCAGGGCCAGAGCTGGTGCATCAGCAGCAACTGTTTCACATAGTGAAGCTCCCGTGGCGAGGCCTAGATGTTTGCAAGTCTGGAGGTTCTTTAAAGAAAGTGAGGATGACCGACGGACTGTGGTGTGCAACCTGTGCCACACCAGGATCAGCAGGGGTGCCACCACTACTAGCCTAACCACCACCAGCATGCGCAGGCATATGAGTGCTAAACACCCCACTCAATGGAACCAAGGCCGTTCACCACCTCCTGCGGGTCACACCACTGCTCCTTCCCCTGCGTCACTCGCTGCCTCTGCTAGTCAACCCCCTGCCCAGGACCCCGTCACGAGCGCCTCCCGCCGGAAAACCACACCTTCGCCTCCACGATCCTCCACAGTGTCCACCAATGTGTCCCAGCGCAGCGTTCAGCTGTCTTTACAGCAGAGGCTGGAGCGCAAGAGGAAATACAGTTCCACCCACCCACATGCCCAAGCCCTCAACGTCCACATCTCTAAATTGCTGAGCCTGGAGATGCTGCCCTATAGGCTGGTAAAGACCGAGGCCTTTCGCAATCTCATGGCGGTGGCTGCTCCTCGGTATTCGGTCCCCAGCCGCCACTATTTTTCCCAATGTGCCGTCCCAGCCCTACACCAGCACGTGTCAGAGAACATCATCCGTGCCCTGACCAACGCTGTTTCTGAGAAGGTCCACCTAACCACGGACACGTGCACAAGTGCTGCCGGGCAGGGACACTATATCTCACTGACGGCACATTGGGTTAACTTGGTGGAGGCTGGGACCGAGTCTGACCCTGGGGCCGCTCATGTACTGCCCACATCGAGGATTGCGGGGCCTACCTCGGTCACGGTCTCTCAGACGTACTATGCCTCCTCCTCCGACCCCTCCTCCTCCTCCACTTCCTCCTCCGAATTACCATCCGTGGGCACGGCGCCTTCAGTCGGTAGCTCTAGGCGCAGCAGCAGTGTCATGGGTAAGCGCCAGCAGGCGGTGCTCAAACTGCTGAGCTTAGGTGACAAAAGGCACACCGCCCAAAAGCTGTTACAGGGCATCACGGCGCAGACCGATCTGTGGCTGGCACCGCTGAACCTCAAGCCAGGCATGGTTGTGTGTGACAACGGGCGTAACCTGGTGGCGGCTCTGCAACTCGGCAGACTGACACATGTGCCATGCCTGGCCCACGTGTTCAATCAACCCCAATCTGTCTGATTTGCTCACCAAGGTGCGCCGCATCTGTGCGCATTTCCACAAGTCGACCACAGATGCTGCCACTCTCAGGGCAGTGCAGCGCCGCCTACAACTGCCCGCTCACCGACTGTTGTGCGACTTGCCCACGAGATGGAGTTCGACATTAAACATGTTATCCAGAGTTTACCAGCAGTGCAGAGCGATTGTAGACTGCCAGATGTCAACTTCCACCAGAACTGGTATTCAGGTCAGTCAGATTCCTCAAGTCTACAATGAGGAGTGGACGTGGATGTCTGATATCTGCCAGGTGTTGAGCAACTTTGAGGAGTTAAAACAGATGGTCAGCGGCGTGCCGCTATTATCAGCCTCACCATCCCGCTGCTTTGCCTGTTGAAAAACCCACTGCTCAGCATCAAGTCTGATGCTTTGCGCTTGTTACAAGAGATGGTGGGGGAAGATACGTCGCTTGATAGCCAGAGCACCCTCCGGTCTGTTTCTCAGCGCGTATCGGAGGAGAGGGATAAGGATGAGGAGGAAGAGGAGGAGAATAGCCACCTCCTGTGATGTCACAACCCTATAAAAAGCCTCATCCTGACAAATCTCTGCCATTTTACTGTGAACTTAGTGCATAGAGAGACGTGACAGATGCTAGAGACAATGATCAGGAAAGACTTTATTTCCAAATTATTAGTTTTGAACAGTTCATGGACAACACTGAGATAGTACAGGGAGATAATAGGGAGATTCTATCCACACTACTGCAGGGGCCAATAGAAAAGTGTAACACTTGG
Organism: Rhinella marina; assembly: GCA_900303285.1. Lineage (NCBI taxonomy): Eukaryota > Metazoa > Chordata > Amphibia > Anura > Bufonidae > Rhinella > Rhinella marina. The sequence continues at coordinate 6,603 of ONZH01003272.1, forward strand.
CTAATAGAGAAGCCATTCTATTACACCTTGCTGCACTAATTGAGGCTAAAAAGCTATCTAGTACTTCTGATTTTAGGTTGTTCACATTCTTTTATACATAAGTAATTCCATTAATCCTTAATTGAGTAACTGCAATTGACCATTGTAAGGATAAATCAGGCATGAATCAGCCAGGATTTCAACATGTCGATGCTTGATGCATCAGACTAAATCAGTGTTCCTCAACTCCAGTCCTCATTGCCCACCTACCAGTCCTGATTGGAGAATATCCCGCAGAATGAATACCTGTGGTAAGTCCTGATGCATGTACACTAATTATATCAGCTGCTCAATACTAAGGAAATCCTGAAAACTTGACTGACGGGTGTGCCCTGAGCCACCCCAAAACATTGTGAAAAATGGCCCGTTACTCCTGGCCACGTGCTATATTTTTGTGATGCTGCCACTTGCCTGATGCTGTACACCTGCTGCCTCTGCTGATCTTCTACTGCCACCATCTTGTGCTGTTACTGCCACTGCTGTTGCCACCAGCACCACTCTATGACTGGGCCACTATGTTGACTCCTCATGCGGTTACCACCCTCAACACTCTGTGACTTGGCCACTATGTTGACTTCTCATACTGTTGCCACCCTCCTCACTCTATGATTGGGCCTCTATGTTGACTCCTCATGTTTTTGTCACCCTCACTAGTCTGTGACTGGACCACTATGATGACTCCTCTCGTTTTTGCCACCTTCACCACTCTGTGACAGGGTCCCTGCCTCTAGTGCCCCTGTTTGGCCTTGTTGACATCACCATTTATTTTGCTGTTCTCTGATCTGTCACAAAATTCTGTCTTTCGAGCATCTGCCTTCACACGGTCAGTATTTGGTCAGTAATTGATCAGTATTGGTAAGGCAAAAAACAAAACAAAAAAAACAAAACAGTGATCTCAACAAGGCCATACAGGGGCACTGAAAGCCCTGTCACAGAGTGATGAGGGTGGCAATGGCATGAGGAGTCAATATAGTGGCCCAGTCACAGAGTGGGGAGGGAGGCAACAGCATGACGAGTCAACATAGTGGCCCAGTCACAGAGTGGTGGGGGTAGCAATATCATGAGGAGTCAACATACAGTGGGGAGGGTGGCAACATCATGAGTCAACATAGTGACCCAGTTACAGAGTGGGGAGGTGGGTAGCAACAACAGTGGCAGTAAAAGCACAAGATTGTGGCAGTAGGAGAAGATATGTGTGGCATCAGGCGGTATTGGAATAGTGACTGAAGCACGTGGCCAGATGTAAAGAGCCATTTTTCACAATGTTCTGGTGTGGCAGCATACTACAGTCAGAAAATTATGCTGACACAATGCTCTTCCTGTTATCAATGACCATGGTTCCAATCTACAGTTGGTGAAGAGACAGCCAGGATTCAATTTCTTGGTTGATGATGCCAAGATGTTCCTGGCCAAGATCAAAACAGCGTGACACCTACCTGCTCTGCATAGGTGGTATGCTGGAGGACCACTCCAAACTGTGCCTATAGTGGAGACTGAGGACAAAGTGGATGATGGGGAGGCTGAGAAGGACATTGGCGCCACAATCACAGCATGAGAACGTGGAGATGGAATTCCCATCACCTGGCCAAGCTGCTGGTGTGTCTGGGCAGAAATTACATTTACCCAGTGGGCTATAAAGGACATATATTGTCCTTGACCATAGTTACAGTGCCTTGCGAAAGTATTCGGCCCCCTATAACTTTTCAACCTTTTGCCGCATTTCAGGCTTCAAACAAAAAGATATAACATTTTAAATTTTTGGGGAAGAATCAACAACAAGTGGGGCACTATTGTGAAGTGGAACAAAATTTATTGGATCATTTAAACTTTTTTTGTAATAATAAAATGGAAAAGTGGGGAGTGCTAAATTATTCGGCCCCCTTGCATTAATACTTTGTTGCGCCACCTTTTGCTGCGATTACAGCTGTAAGTCGCTTGGCATATGTCTCTATCAGTTTTGCACATCTAGAGACTGAAATGCTTGCCCATTCTTCCTTGCAAAACAGCTCGAGCTCTTTGAGGTTGGATGGAGAGCGTTTGTGAACAGCAGTTTTCAGCTCTTTCCACATATTCTCAATTGGATTCAGGTCTGGACTTTGACTTGGCCATTCTAAGACCTGGATACGTTTATTTTTGAACCATTCCATTGTAGATTTTGCTTTATGTTTGGGATCATTGTCTTGTTGGAAGATAAATCTCTGTCCTAGTCTCAGGTCTTTTGCAGACTCCAACAGGTTTTCATCCAGAATGGTCCTGTATTTGGCTCCATCCATCTTCCCATCAATTTTAACCATCTTCCCTGTCCGACTGATGAAAAGCAGGTGGATTCTATTTATCTTCATCAGTCATTTAGGACAACATTGGATCATTCAGAGATCCTCAATGAAGTTCTGGAGTGAGTTTTCTGAACTGAAAGTAAATGGGCCGAATAATTTTGCACGCCCAACTTCAGTTTTATTATTACAAAAAAAGTTTAAATGATCCAATAAATTTCATTCCACTTCACAATTGTGACCCACTTGTTGTTGATTCTTCACCAAAAATTTAAAATGTTATATCTTTTTGTTTGAAGCCTGAAATGTGGCAAAAGGTTGAAAAAGTTCCAGGGGGCCAAATACTTTCGCAACGCACTGTACCTCTCCACAGGCCGGCGCTGCCGGGAACTATACCAGACACCCAAAGGCTCAAGGACTGGCCCACCTTCTGCTATATGTAGGTATGCAGAGCTGGTACAGCTTTTTTAGAGAAGTAGTGATGGCTTGGGACTCTCCACCTTGGCTTGGCACAAGCCATCAGTTCTCTGAAATGTGCAGAGTCAACTACATGGAAAGAAAGGGACTGTGGTAGCAGAAACTTGGCCATATGCAGGTTCAGCTTCTGCTCTGTTGGATGAATACACATATACTGTTGTCTTTTTGCAATCACCTCGGTGATCGATTGCTGGCGAAACATGTGACGAGGAGAAGGAGGAGGAGCATCAGGACCAGTAGACAATGGGAAGGAAACAGAGCATCTTTCTGATGAGGAGGTGGAGCCCTGACTGCTGGATAAGGGGTGGGGTCCACTGGGAGATGCATCAGGCTATACCACCATATTACTTCCATGGTTTTCTCAAGCCACTTTATGGTGAAGCTCCATGTGTTGACGCAGGGCCATGGTGCCAACATTGGTATCCTTACCATGCTTCACCTTCTGCTCACAGATTCTGCAAATGGCCATGACAAACGGCAACTTCATGAAAAATTCCCACACCGGTGAGTAGGAAATTTTATCACCACCATTCTGTGCTGGCTGACTTCTGTTGCCAAGATGAAGCCATTCTCTGCAGCTGTTTCCAGACAGGTAAACTTCTGAGTAGCAGACGGTCTACCCTGGGCACATTTGGCTACAGATCTCACACTGCTGCCACTCTGCTGGCTCACGGCCACGCTTGCACCCTGCTGGCTCAGGGGAATGCTGCCACCCTGCTGCTGTCTCACAGGCAGGCTGTCACCCTCGCCCCTGATGATGATGATGAAGCTCCCTCTTGACCCGGCTGTCATGTGTGATTGGCTACATAATAATCCAATACTGTCTACTTGTCAACTATGTCACCCTTACCAGTCTCATGGGTGTATCCCTGACCACTCGGAACACCTGTTCCCATGTGAATCTTATAGTCGTTGCTTGTATGCCTAAAGGAGGAAGCAGCGGATCTCTCCTTCAAATCTTGGCTGGGCAATAGCTGTTATCTGTCCACAGTAATATCTTCCTCACTGAAAAGCAGAGAAGAGCTGGCGGCCTACATTACTTGCCTGGCAGAAAGAGCAGCAAAGGAAAGAAGCAGGTTCAGGACAGGTGAGGGCACAGAGCTTGTTCCTGGGTCATACCAACTAATTGTGGTGTCAGAGGAACCCACAGACTCCTGGCTGTGGGTCAACCATTTAAGGACAGCGGGATTGGTTGTCAAAACCGACCACTGGATGACACTGGCAGCTCTTGCCTGCTGCTGTAGCTGCTGCTACCACCACCTCTTCTTCTGCTGTTATGTACTTTGCCACTGCCTGTTCTTTTGGAAGGCCCTGGCAACCTATTTGCTGTACTGTACAGTAACAGTAATTGTATATGCAAAATAAGTTATTCAATGTCAATGTGAACACCCTAATAACAATTATATTAGACAGCTTATTACCCCAATATGAGAATCAAGGCCGAATGGAATTGGTTATCTATGAAATCTGGTAGTCACCGCAATAACAGTTATATTACACAGGATATTCACCCCAATATGAGAATCAACGCCTAATGGAATTGCTTATCTATGAAATGAGATGAACACCACACTAACCGTTTTATTACACAGTTTATTCACCCCAATATGAGAATCAAGGCCTAACAGAATTGCTTATCTATGAAATTAGGTGGTCATCCCAATAACGGTTATATTACTTGGGTTATTCACCCCAATATCAGAATCAAGCTGTCATAGAATTGCTTATCTATTAACCCTTTCAAGAGCAAGCCATTTTTTACCTTTGTGACCAGGCTAAATTTTGCTAATCTGACATGTGTCACTTTATGTGCTAATAACTTTGGAATACTTTTATTTATCCAAGCCATTCTAAGCCTGTTTTCACATGACATCTCTTACTTGATGTTAAGGGTAAATTTATGTCAATACATTTAACCTTTATATTATAAAAAATCTAAAATTTACAAAAAATTTGGAAAAAAATGTAATTTTCTAAATTTGAATTTCTATGCATTAAAGTCACATAGTAATACCTCATTAGATTGTTTTTTCTTAAGATTCCCCATATGTCTACTTTATGTTGGCATCATTTTGAAAATCACATTTTATTTTTTTAGGACGTTAGAAGCAATTTTTCAACTTTTCTATAAAATTTTCAAAACCGACTTTTTCAATGACCAGTTCAGTTTGAGGTCCTGATATAAAAGAAACTACCCAAAATTACCCCATTTTAGAAACTATACCCCTCAAATTACTTAAAAATGGTTTTACAAACTATGTCAACCCTTTAGGTGTCCCACAAGAATTAAAGGAAAATGGAGGGAAAATTTGCAATTTTCAGTTTTTGTGCAGATTTTTAATTTTAATCCATTTTTTTCTATAACACAGCGAGGGTTAAAAGCAAAATGAACCTCAATATTTATTACCCTGATTCTGCAGTTTACAGAAAGACCCCATTTATGTCCGTAAACAGCTGTAAGGGCTCATGGCAGGGTTCAGAAAAGGAGTAACATATGGTTTTTGGAAAGCAGATTTGCTGGAACGGCTTGAGTGCTGTGTCATATTTGAAGGCACACTAAGGCACCCCTACAGTGGAAGCCCCCCAAAAGTGACTCCATTTTGGAAACTACACTCCTCAAATAACTCATTGAGGGGTTTACTGACCACATTTACCACAGATGCATTTCATAGCATTTAGAAACACATGGCTGTGAAAATGAAAAATTATATTTTTACAAGAAAAAGTTGCCAAAAAGCCCAAATTTTTCACTTAAACTAGGGATAACAGAAGAAAATGCACCCCATAACTTGTTACCTATATTCTCCTGAATACGGCAACACCCCATATGTGGTCGTAAACTGCTGTATGAACAGACGGCAAAAGGAAAGGAGCGGCATCTGCATTTTCTCACATGAAATTTGCTGAAGTAGATTTTCAGGGCCGTAACTTTTTTTTATCTTTTTGTTGGCTGAGCTGTATTGGGGCTCATTTTTTGCGGGGAGAGCTTTAGTTTTTAATGGTACCATTTTTGGGTACCATATGACTTTTTGATCGCTTTTTGCTTAATTTTTTATGAGGTAAAGCGGCTAATATTGCAATTCTATCAGTGTTTTTTACTTTTATTTTTTATAGGGTTCTCCATGTTGTATACTTGATAAGATGGTTGTATTCTGTGGGTTGATACGGTTATGGTGATACCAAATTTATATGGTTTTATTCAGGTTCTACCACTTTTATATCATAAAATCACTTTGTGTTAAACTTTTTTTTTTGCAACACCAAATCTAAGACCCGTAACTTTTTTATTTTTCCGTTAACATAGTTAAATGAGGGGTTATTTTTAGCAGGATGGGTTGTAGTTTTTAGTGGTATTCTTTTTGAGATGCATATGACTTTTTCATCACTTTTTATTAAATAGTTTTGGGAGGTGAAGCAAAAAAAAAAAAAAAAAGCAATTCAGACATTGTTTATTTTTATTTTTTTTTACAGCATTCACCATGCAGGATTGGTACCATAACCATTTTATAGATCAGGTCATTACGGATGCAGGGATACCAATTATGTGTAGTTTATTTTTTAATTTTTTAATTTTTAATCTATTATAAATGAGTGTACGTGGGAAAAAACAATTTATTTTATTTTTAATTCACTTTTTAATTTTTTTATTACATTAACTTTTTTCCACACTTTTTTTTTATCAAGTCTCACTTGGATCTTGAAGATCCAGTGAGGCTGATTTCTGTACTATACTTTGCAATGCTCTTGCATTGCAAAGTATAATACTATTAGTTTTACACTGATAGACGGCAGCACTGGACGACTTTGCAAGGCATCCTGTTGCCATGGCAACCATCGGGACACTGCCATCGCAGCATGGCAGCCCGATGGTTGAGAGAGGGAGCCCCCTCCCTCTGTTAACCCCTTGGATACCGCTGACTGTGGCATCTAAGGGGTTGAAGTAGAGTGTCAGCATACAGCTGACTCGCTGCTGATGGTGGAGGCTCAGGAAGGGAGCCGCCGGCATCACAAACAGCAGGGGGACCGCATCAGGGGCAGGGGACACAAATGAAGGAGGGGACGAAGGAGAGCAAGAACGGAGGGGACAGACAAAGCAGGGATGGGGCACAGCAGAACAGAAGGGGATCGGATGGAACAGAAGAGGCACGGCTTGCTGAGAAGAGGCACAGCCGGCACAGGAGGGACACGGCCGGAAAAGGAAGTGCACGGCAAGCACATTAGATGAATGGCAGGCACATCAGGGGGCACATGTGGGGGGGGCAATGTTTAGGGCACGAATCACCTGACGCCTGATTTCAGATCAGAGCCTGAAACCGGCACATTTACATTGCCGCGATCCGGTTGGTTAGTCTGCACAGACTAATCAATCGGAGCGATCACCAGCAAGGGACCACTCTGATTGGTCCCTTGCCGGCATTACTGGGCTCTGCACCGTCAGTGACAGTGCAGGGGCAGATGCTTTAATCCAAGCGTTTAGCAGTGCTTGGATTAAAGAGCTGCCATAACGTTTATATACGTGCTATCTGCACGAGGTATGTGCAGATAGGACGTATATAGCCATATGGCTGATGTGAAGGGGTTAAACAAGATGTGCACCCAAATAATGGTTATATCACACAACTTATTCACTTCAATTTGAGATAATGGCATAATGGAATTGCTTACCTATTAAACAAGGTGGACACTGTTCAATTAGATAGCTCTGTGCCCTTCAGATTACACATCCTGCTCTGGGCTGCAGTCTCCATATGCTCTCCCTATGCCCTCCCTACAGTGTCTGAAAACTCTCTCTATGATCTCCCTACAATGTCCCTATTCCAGGTTATATAGTTCTATTAAAAGCTTTGTAAAACACTTTCACTAGCATTTGTCACAACTGTCCCTATGCTCAGTTCACTGTAAAATGGTGGAGACTGGGCATGATGAGGCTTTTTATAGGGCTGTAACATCACAGGCTGGCTATCTGCTGATTGGCTGGCTGCACAACATTATGGGTGATCATGATCACTTGTTCCCAGGCTTCGTTCTTTCGCTTTGTAACATGTGCAGCAGCCATTTTAGAAAAAAATCTGAAATTCTGAATCTGAAAACCTGAAATTCAGATCCCACTTCGTTACCTTTAGCATTGTGCTAAAATGTAAAAAAATTATTTTTTTTTTACAATAATTCTGCATTCAGTACTCCCTACGGACAAAATGAATACATAATGTACAAAAACTTTGCTAATTTATTGAAAAGGAAAAACCAAAATATTGCATTGACATTAATACTCAGGTGCTTTACCGAGTACTTTGTTGAAACACCTTTGGCAGTGATTATAGCCTCTAGTCTTCTTGGGTACAATGTCACAAGGTTTACACACTGGGATTTGAGGATTTTCTGCCATTCTTCTCTGCAGATCCTCCTAAGCTAAGCTAAGGGTCCATCAGCAAACAGCCATTTTCAAATGTCTCCAGAGATACTAGATTGGATTCAAGTCAAAGCTCCAGACAGTTCAAGTATTTTCACAGGGTTGTCCCTAAGCCACTTCTGTGTTATCTTGGCTCTGTATTTAGTGTTATTGTTTTGTTGGAAGGTGAATCTTTGGCCAAGTCTGAGGTCCAGAGCACTCTGGATCAGGTTTTCATTTACAGTATCTCTGTACTTTACTCCATTCAGCTTTCCCTCAACACTGACCAGTCTCCCTGTCCCACAATGTTTCACTGTACGGATGGTATTTGGCAGGTGATAAGCAATGCCTGTTTTCCTCCAGACATAACATTTAGAATTTAGGCCCATTGAGTGGCTTTTCTGCAAATTCTACATGGGGTTTCATGTGTCTTTTACTGATTAGAGGCTTCTTTCTTACCACTCTGCCATGAATTATAATTGGTAGAGTGCAGCAGTTATGGTTGTATCTTCTGGAGGTTTCTCCCATCTGCACACAAGATCTTTGGAATTTAGCCAGAGTGGCCTTTGGGTTCTTAGTCACCTCTCCTACAAAGGTTCTTTTCCCCTGATTACTTAGTTTGATGGGGTGGCCAGTTGTAGAAGTAATGGTTGTTCCAAAACTTCCATTCAAGAAAGATACAGGCCACCGTGATCTTGGGAAGTTTCAGTGCAGCTGAATTTTTTTGTACCCTTCTCCAGACCTGTGCCTCCTCACAATACTGTCTCCAAGCTCTACAGGCAGTTTTTTCCTCCTCATAGCTTGGTTTTTGATCTTGTCAACCGTTGGACCTTACATAGACAGTGATTATCTTTCCAAATCACGTCCAATCAACTGAATTTACTACAGCTGTTGTCCAATCAAGGTATAGAAACATTTCAAAGATAATCAAGACAAATGAGTGGCCCTAGAGCTAATGTTAAAGTGTCATAGCAAAGGATCTGAATATTTACATTATGTCAATTTAAAATTTCAGTTTTTTCATTTTAATAAATTAATGTATAAATAGAGTGAGATACAAGTATGTAAATAAAGCAGTAAGGGAATTTATTCATATATTAAGTGAATAAAAATGGTGCTGATGCTGAGCTAGTTATATAGCAATCATAGACCATAAAAATAATGTTAAACCATAAAAAGCAATTAAAACAATATAGTAATTTTAAAGTGATATTAAGACATAAAAAACAATGCCAAGGGAGAGAAATGCAACAAGTAGTTAATTTACAGTTTTCACTTCCTTATATGGATATGTGCTCGTAGTTTTTATCAACCCTTCGGTAATGAGACGTAGAATAAAATTAATAGAAGCGCACTGTGGTATGTCAGCAGACCAATTGATAGTATCTCCTTACAATGGTTAGTCTTAGGGATACAGGTTAGTAAGTACGTTACCCTTCCCGAGGAGATTGACTGTATTGGACCTCTATCTTCAGGCAGCCGCGGAGTTTGTTGGAGCGCTCGGTCTTTTGGCGCGCACTACGGCGTCCCACGTGGGTTTCTGTGAGTCTTTGATAATAATCCTGTGTAGAAGGGGTACCGCGCTCGCAGTTGCAGCGTTGATGTATCCTTTTATTCTTTGCCTTATTACAGGCATTGTTTTTTATGTCTTAATATTACTTTAAAATTACTATATTGTTTTTATTGCTTTTTATGGTTTAACATTATTTTTATGGTCTATGATTGCTATATAACTAGCTCAGCATCAGCACCATTTTTATTCACTTAATATATGAATAAATTCCCTTACTGCTTTATTTACATACTTGTATCTCACTCTATTTATCCATTACTGCCAGACAGAGTATGCACACCATATCTATTTGTTTTACAATTATTCCTTTCTACGATTATTGGGTAAAATCGCTGGTTGTCAGCACCTCACATCCTATATTACACAGAGGTGAGCCACTAAAATACTTTGTGTTTCTCATTTTAATAAATTAGCAACAATTTCTAAAATTCTGTTTTCACTTTCACATTATGGGGTAGTGTAGTGCAATGTGGGTAGTGATCCTATAGTGCCATACAATATTGCCATATAGTGACCACTATAAATAGAATTACATTACTGCTGATATTACAATATGCACAATGCTAACAAAATTCTTACCACAAACAGTTCCAATAGTGCCTCTAAAATATTGCCATTTTCTCACTAAGCGACAAAAATCTGTGCCATATCATTAATGCCCCCTAATATTGTGCCTTACATAATCACCTAAAACATGAATATAGTAATATACATATAACTAGCATTCAAAATTTTAAGCTTGCCTTGAAATTCATATGATCACTTATAGCATGCATTATGTCTCATAACTTATTAGTTACGTAACCATAGCCCATGGGTTACATACATCTTGCTATCCATACATACCCACTCAGCTACGGTATGCTGTTCTTTAACTTTCAGCCCCTCTTTGATTCCCAAAGATTAGCATATAATGTATTGCATTCCTTTATAAAACATAATTTTTCTATGTATTTTAGTGTAGATTACACATTGGGATATTAAACGCACTACATTTTTTTTATATCCACAATAAGAAACATGGGTCTCATTTTCATGTGCATTTAAAAACCATTTGTGCATCCCAAGAGGATATATTATTTTGGAACATTCGATAATTAACAGTATTGTAATTTCATCTCCTATAAACACCTTGTTCTCTTTACAGATGCTTCTGGTGCCATGAATTTGTTTGACTTAAGTGTCTTCCCACTAAACAAACCACAAAAAGGGCTCATTTTCATGTTACTGTATGTCCCAGATGTATTTATTATATTCAGAGGGTGGTATCGATAACTGAGTGCAATGATATTTCATTTGTGGTGTCATATGGATTTGAGTAATACATTAAATGTGCATATTTTTCATTAGCAATAAGCAGAATTATTTGTTTGACATAAGGCTAGGTAAAAAATAATATGCATTCATACAATAAATTTCCTGATATTTAAAAAAACTGTTTGCAAGTCGTCAACGCAGTATGAATTATTATTTTGTAAGCCAGAGACATGAGCATGCTTATTGTGCTTATCACCTGGTTGTGTGAGATCCCATATTCTGAACACATTGTTATCTTACCTCTGCTCCCCTCCCTGTAGTATAGTATATTATGAAATTTCCACTGAACCCTGGCATTCCCTCTCTCTTCCTCTGGAGAGATTGTGTTTCACACGTAGGGAAGCAGCGACAGCAACATGCAGTGTCAGCCAGTAGTACAGCAACAGAACAATGTCTCAGACAGCTGTCTGTCAGAGGGAAGAGGAATCTTGAAAAATGTAGTCCTTTAAATTTTTAAAACCGCCCGCAACAAGTTCTGATAATTAGGGATGAGCGAACCGAACCGTAACGAACCAGATTCGTTACGAACTTTCCCAAAAGTTCGGTTCGTCACCGAACCGAATTTTGAGAAAGTTCGTAATGAATCTGGTTAAAATAACGGCGAACCAAATATACTCATATTTATTGAGAATGTACGATAATGCGTACGCTAATGCGTATGAATTCATAAAATGCATACACATTAGCGAACATTCTCAACTATGCGTATATTTAGGGTATGGAATATGCCATATTCCAGGACCCTAAATATACGCATATTTGAGAATGTTCACTAATGTGTACACGCATTAGCGTATGCATTAGTGTACATTCTCAAATATGCGTATATTTTGCGTCACCTTTATTTTGAGCAAACCGAACCGTAACGAAACCAATTCATAACGAATCTGGTAAAAAAAAAAAAAACGGCGACGCAAAACTACTTTTTTCACAGACTAGACCAGGATACAAGGGATTATTACTCCTATAATCCCTTGTATCATGGTTTTATGTGAAAAACAAGATGTGTGACGTCACCCCCACAGCCCCGGAAGTGCCTGAGTGCGCCGACATTTTGTCAGTGCGTCTTCAGACATCCGAGAGAAAGGAGCTCCATAGATAGAGAGGGAAAAGAGATAGATAGATAGATAGATAGATAGATAGATAGATAGATAGATAGTCAAACAAGTACATAGATACAGGGAGAGATAGAGAAGAAATAGAAAGGGTTAGTGAGAGAAGCAGGAGAGAGGAAGAGAAAGCTAGATATAGAAGTTAAGGTGATAGATTGGGAAAGAGGCTGAGAAAGCAAGAGATAGGTAGAGATAGAGAGAGGAAGTCATGTAAATAAAAAAAATTGTGACATCTAGGGAGAGATAGGGTGAGAAAAAAAAATAGTGAGAGAAAAGAGTCAGGACAGGTAGCATTCCTGTTCCGTGACCGTACACGCTACACGTTGCTGCTCAGCTGGGTGCCGTCAACCCCGTTTAGCCGCAACAAAAAAAGGTTAAAAAAAACTCCTAAAAAAAAGTTATAAACAAAGTTTAAAAAAAAAAAAAAGTTCAAAAAAGTTCAAAATTTAAAAAAAAAAGGGTAAAAAAAGTTATAAAAAAAATAAAGTTTAAATAAGTATAAAAAAAAAACATAATTTAATTTTCCCCCAAACAATAAAAATATGTCCAAGCGTCCTACTTCCAGCACTTCCCAGGCAAGGAGTGCAACACCAGGCGGTGAGGGTAGGAGAAGTGGAAGCACCATGCCCGAGGGCAGCCGGGGTAACAGGCGTGGCAGCAGGGTGCAGCAACCGCTGACGGCCACTGGTCAAGTAAGAACCACACAGCTAGCGGTTATAGATTGGCTTACCCAATCCTCCAGTTCCACCGCCCAAAACTCCCAAACGAGGAGTCAAGCATCGGCTGGATCATCCGACACTACCCTTACATGGGACCCCTGTTATTACAATGCCACTCTCCTTTGGGGCACCTTCTGCCAGGGAACTCTTTGCAAACCTTGATCTGCCCTTGGAGTCTCTACCACGTTTTAGTGATGAGGAGGAGGAGGAAGTCCACCAAAGTCAGCGGGTGGAACGTACTGAGACTCAAGAGGGGGTGTTGGCTGTAAGCAGTCAACAGAGCCAGGGAGGGGCATCCAGTGTCACACCTGATATCCTGTCCCAGCCACCGGAGGAAAGTAGCAGTGGTCCTGACTTTGATGATGATGTCTCTGATCGTACGTGGCGCCCTCAAGCAGCATTATCCTCAGCATCATCGTGGAGGAAATAGAGGTGCCACCGACGCAGCAACATCCCACTGTTGCAAGCAACCGAGGCACAAGAGGGAGGGGTAGAAGAGAAGCTACAAGGCAGAGATCACCCTCTCAAAGCCTTGGTCCTGAGAGGGCACCCTCAGGCAGCAGTGGCAGTCAACAGCCAGAAAGACCCCCAGTGGCTGTCAGCAAACCACGGTCCTCAGTCGTCTGGCAGTTCTTCCACCTGGGGACAGATAAGCATATCGCTTTGTGCTTGCTGTGCAATGAGAGGGTCTGTTGTGGTAGGGGTGATAATCTCGGGACAACATCCATACGAAAGCATATGGAAAGGCAACACCAACAGGCCTGGAAGAACCGTGACCCCAATACCACCTCCTGTCAGGATGCACCATACACTGCAGATCCCATCATGCAGCATCCTCTCACTGGAACTCAGGGCTCGTCAGCCTCAGTTGCCAGCAGCAGCACAGTGTCACTGCCATGTACACCGCTAATGAGGCAGCAATCCCTGACTGAGTCCATGGGCAGATGTCAGGTGTATTCCAGCAGCCATCCCATGGCCCAGAAACTAACCAGACACCTGGTTAAGCTGCTGGTG
>ONZH01003273.1:0-21826 GCA_900303285.1 Rhinella marina
CAGCAGTAGTGCCAAATATAGTTTGGTATGTAGCAGAGCACCTAATACACCACTAATTCCTCTCTCTGTCCCTACTCCAGCAGCTATCCCTGAATACAGCAGCCGTTCTCTGTAAAGTCTATATTGTAGTAAAGCTATCACTGTACTGCACTATAGTAGCCCTGATAAGGGCTTTTAATCACGCTCCTGCCTGTCCAACAGCTAAAACCTGTCTCTCCCTTCTCCAGCCTCTGTCCCTGACTAAGTTCACGCAGCATATGCGTACGAGCAGGAAGAGCTGAGTTTTTAATATTCGAGGTCACATGGTTTTTCCAGCCAATGCATGTAGACGCCGTTTTCGCGCTGCCAGCGTGCTCAGCGTGCCTGTCATACCCCCCCTGCATGTTGATTGGTGGAAAAAGAGCGCCAGGGAAAGTGGGAGGGGAAACGAATTCTAAGTGCGCCATCGCCGTTATACTCGAACGAAATCGAGTACGCCAAATAGCGTAGTATTCGATCGAATACCAGCTCGATCGAACACTACTCGCTCATCTCTATTAAACATGTTATCCAGAGTTTACCAGCAGCGCAGAGCGATTGTAGACTGCCAGATGTCAACTTCCACCAGAACTGGTAGTCAGGTCAGTCAGATTCCTCAAGTCTACAATGAGGAGTGGACGTGGATATCTGCCAGGTGTTGAGCAACTTTGAGGAGTCAACACAGATGGTCTGCGGCGATACCGCCATTATCAGCCTCACCATCCCGCTGCTTTGCCTGTTGAAAAACTCACTGCTCAGCATCAAGTCGGATGCTTTGCGCTTGTCACAAGAGACGGTGGAGGAAGATACGTCGCTTGATAGCCAGAGCACCCTCCGGTCTGTTTCTCAGCGCGTATCGGAGGAGGGGGATGAGGATGAGGAGGAAGAGGAGGAGAATGTCGGTGAGACAGTAGAGGGTACCAGTGCTCAGTCCTTAACTCTTGAGCGTGTATGGGCTGAAGAGGAGGACTTGGAGGAGGAGGAGGAGGAGGAAATGGAGAGTCAGGCCAGTGAGGAGAGGGAATTCTTGCGTGTTGGGACTCTGGCGCACATGGCAGACTTCATGTTAGGCTGCCTATCCCGTGACCCTTGCGTTAGAAGAATTTTTTCAAACGCCGATTACTGGGTGTTCACTCTCCTGGACCCACGGTACAAGCAGAACCTTTCCACTCTCATCCCTGCAGAGGAAAGGAGTATGAGAGTGAATAGATATCAACAGGCCCTGGTGCACAAGCTGAAACAATTCTTCCCATCTGACGCCGCTAGCGGCAGAGGACATGGTTCTGTGTGCCAAGTAGCGGGGGAGAGGAGGCGAGCAGGCAGCTTGTCCAGCACTGGCAGGGGAACGCTCTCCAAGGCCTTTGCCAGTTTTATGTCACCCCAGCAAGACACTGTCACCTGTCCCCAGTCTAGGCAGAGTAGGGGGGAGCTGTACAGAAAGATAGTGAGGGAGTACCTAGCTGACCATACCAACGTCTGTAGCGATCACTCTGCTCCATACAACTACTGGGTTTCAAAGCTGGATACGTGGCCTGAACTGGCGCTGTACGCCTTGGAGGTGCTGGCCTGCCCTGCCGCTAGCGTGCTGTCAGAGCGGGTATTCAGTGCAGCTGGTGGCGTCATCACCGATAAGCGTACACATCTGTCAACTGACAGCGCTGACAGGCTGACGCTTATTAAAATGAACAAAGCATGGATTTCACCGGAATTCAAATCTCCTCCGGGGGAAAGCAGCTAAAGATTTAAATAACTTATGTATCCGATTACTCTTCTCTACTCCTCCTCCTCCTCCATATCGTCTTTGCCTAACGGTGACCAAAAAAAAGCCATTTTTCAGAGGTCCAACTGGCACTCTTTTACCACAATTTTTCAGGAGGGCCACCTACAGGCCCTCTGTCCAAACAATTTTTCCGGAGGTCCACCTACAGGCCCTCTGTCCAAACAATTTTTCTGGAGG
Organism: Rhinella marina; assembly: GCA_900303285.1. Lineage (NCBI taxonomy): Eukaryota > Metazoa > Chordata > Amphibia > Anura > Bufonidae > Rhinella > Rhinella marina. The sequence continues at coordinate 1,976 of ONZH01003273.1, forward strand.
TCCACCTACAGGCCCTCTGTCCAAAAAATTTTTCCGGAGGTCCACCTAAAGGCCCTCTGTCCAAACAATTTTTCTGGAGGTCCACCTAGGGCCCTCTGTCCAAACAATTTTTCTGGAGGTCCACCTACAGGCCCTCTCTCCAAACAATTTTTCCGGAGGTCCACCTACAGGCCCTCTCTCCAAACAATTTTTCCGCAGGTCCACCTACAGGCCCTCTCTCCAAACAATTTTTCCGGAGGTCCACCTACAGGCCCTCTCTCCAATTCCAGTTTCCAGTTTTATTTGCGCAAACTGCATAAATTTTTATTTTTGGGATAGGTTTGAAAAATAATATTACCTGCGTATCTTTATTCCCCAACATTGGATACGGTAGCAAGTAGAAGACCAAACACATGCTGCCCACAGGGTTCCACAAATTCCTGGTCCACAATGTCAAGGAGCTCGAGGTTCTGTTGATGAGCAACAAGTCCTTCTGTGCAGAAATCGCCCACAACGAACCTAAAGACCATTGTGGAGAGAGCGGCACAGCTCGCCATCAAAGTGACGAACCCCAACGCCAGACTGCGCAGAGAAGATAACGAATAAATATCTCTGTGGTTATTTGTGCAAAATAAAAGTTAAATAAACACAAAAAAAAAATAAAAATTGATCTGTTCCTGTGCCTGATCCACCCAAGTTGAATCTGTCCCATCATGAGAAAGTCCCCCCAAGGAGTCCCCACTTGCTTCCCATACAACTACCTCACCCCCCGACACCTGTGTCTCGCCATTGTCCACCACCTCCTCAGACAACACTGTTAAATCCACACTGTCAGCACACGCAAACAGCAAAAGGTCTTGCGAATTGGGGCAGAGAATGTTGTGGGCTAGCACATCAGAGAAGGGGTGACTATGGGGTTCCAGGGAGTACGTGACCACATGCAATCTCCATCTAAAAAGTCATGCCACACTTGATCGAGCTCATAATTGACAATTGTACCGGTTGATGCTAAATTTTTAAGTTGGGGTCCTGCGTCGTCATTCTAACTACATCCGGCTGTTGTCACCACCACACACGCTAGCCCAGGGGGCACTCCTCTGGCTCTTCCAGCGAAACCTCCTTCCCCCCAGCCTGCCCCCCCACCTACAGGCCCTCTCTCCAAACAATTTACATCTTTGTCCTATCTTTCTCTCTCTCCAAACCATTTTTCCAGATAGCTGCCATATACGGTTTTAAACTGAGTAGTATACATAGAAGACTTACCACACTTGATCAATCTCATAATTTACGACTGTACCGGTTGATGCAAAATTTTTAAGTTGGGGTCCTGCGTCGTCATTCTAAATACATCCGGCTGTTACCACCACCACACACGCTAGCCCAGGGGGCACTCCTCTGGCTCTTCCAGCGAAACCTCCTTCCCCCAGCCTGCCCCCCCCCCCACCTACAGGCCCTCTCTCCAAACAATTTACATCTTTGTCCTATCTTTCTCTCTCTCCAAACCATTTTTCCAGATAGCTGCCATATACGGTTTTAAACTGAGTAGTATACATAGAAGACTTACCACACTTGATCATTCGAACTCCATCCGGCTGTTGTCACCACCACACACGCTAGCCCAGGGGGCACTCCTCTGGCTCTTCCAGCGAAACCTCCTTCCCCCCACCTACAAGCCCTCTTTCCAAACAATTTACCCGGATAGGGGACGTATTAGATATTGTACTGATGTTTTTTGTTTTTCTTCTTTTAATTGCCTCCTGACCTGTGATAGGCAGAGCATGGACACGTCCCCTTAGCTGCAGTGGGAAAGACAGTCCCCTGGCCAGAGCAAGCTCTTTTTCCATTTTCCATGGTCGAAAAATCCATGAAATATAAGGTCCCAAGATAGGGGACGTATACGGTATTAAACTGAGAAGAATCGATACCATACCGGTTGAAGCAACAGTTTTTCCAAATCCATTCCGGCTGTTGTCACCACCACACATGCTAGCCCAGGGGGCACTCCTCTGGCTCTTCCAGCGAAACCTCCTTCCCCCCACCTACAGGCCCTCTCTCCAAACAATTTACCCGGGTAGGGGACGTATTAGATATTGTACTGATTTCTTTTTAGATCTTCTTTTAATTGCTTCCTGCAATAGACGGGAATCGAACCTGGGTCAACTGCTTGGGAAGCAGCTATGCTTACCACTTTACCACCAACAGCCACAGCAACTGATAAGAACAGATACTAAACTTGATGTCAGCTGCAGTGCCAGCATGAGCAGTGGTGTCACCTGCAGGCGGTGATGGACCTTCGTTGCACCTAGTTGGGTGCTTCCCTAACATGTGATGGGTATTTTCCTCGCCTTTCTTGATCTGGGTGAGCACAATTGCCATGAGGGTAACCACCAGGCTGTTGCCTGAGAATTTGGGGTAATGGTGGGATTAGGCAGCCTCAGAGGCATCCATGCATGCTGCCCCTGCTGTTTCCTGTCCATTTCTGTGGTGTTTCCATCATTTTCTGAGGTTTCCAGGTTTTTACCCAGCCTTCCCTAGGCAGAGCCTTGGTCCCCTGCAAAAATGCTCAAGTCTCCCATTGACTTCAATGGGGTTCGTTATTCGAAACGAGCACCCGAGCATCGGGAAAAGTTCGACTCGAATAACGAGCGCCCGAGCATTTTAGTGCTCGCTCATCTCTAATCATTACCTCAAAAGTCAACCACGTCACTCCAGTCAGTTCTTTACATAACTTCCCTAACCTCTTAATTACTTCTCTAGCATACAAACAATTCCAAAAAAGATGTACTATGTTTTCCTTCCCTCTACATTCATGTCTTGGACAGTCCTCGCTCCTTACTAGTTTTCTCTTCTTCTGGAACTCTCTCACTGGTAGCACCTCATGTAATGCCTGCCACACTATCTCACTCTGCCTATTAGTCATACCATTCATTTTCACCTTTTTCCATACCTTGTTCACATCACATCCTCTCACCAGATTTATATCACATTTAATCTGTTTTTCCTCAATCATTCTTGTCACTATTTTTTATCCTTTAACCTCCTCGTCACACAACTCAAATTTTGTCAGAAACTTCACAACCCATACATACCATACTGGACTCTCAAAAGCAATTGGCTTACGTAAATCTCTTTCACCCCACTTTAATCTAAACAAATAATTCCCAAATAAATATCTGCACATACAAGCGTACTTACTATCCTTCTTGATTCTTTCAAAATAAAAATTACTATATTCCCACCAAAGAATGTTTCTAAGTTTGGGAAACCCAAACCTCCCTTCTCTATCTTCTTCACTAGGACTTCTCTTCTTGCTCTCTTTGATCTAGAATTCCAAAAACAGACAAATAATATCTGATTCAACTGTCTCACGCACGTGTATCCTGGAGGGAATACAAATGCTGTGTACAAAAAAATTGGCAATACTACACTCTTAATTACTAAAATCTTTCCAAAAAAGTTATTTGCTATCATCTTTGCATATATCTTATGATCGCTATTTAACAGTGTAATAGGACACCAATTCTTTAAAAACTTTAAATCTCCTTTTTTGGGAATCAATACAACCAATCCTGCTTTCATACTTTCAGCAGTCACAACATTCTTCCACATATACTCATACAATTCTATCATATCAATCGCTATCACGTTCCACATTCTACTATAAAACTCTATCGGCAATCCATCCTCGCCAGGCGTTTTGTTTTCAGCCGCTCTGTTAATTACTTCCCATATCTCTTCTTTTCCCACATTCTTCTTCACACAATCTCTTTCTATTTCACTCAGCTTTTTGTCTATTACACTCAGCACATCTTCCTCCAATGCCTCATCTCTCCATTTTTCTGTATACAATTCTTCATAAAATCTCACTACCTGTCACGGTCTGGTGTGGAGAGAATAGCCACACCAAGCGTAAGAGGGAAGGGAAAAGACCAAACAAGGGAAACGGTCACCTCCTGCAGGGAACCCTGAAACTAGGCCCTGACTGACTACCAGTATGAACAGGCCTTAGTAGTAGGAGAGTTCATACACAGGAACCTAATAACAAACTCACCCTATAGAACCCTGCAGCTAGTGACAGAGGAAAGAGTCAACCCGTTCCTCCAAGAGGACGGACGAACAGGAGACTCCAGAAGGCAAAACCACTACAGGGAAAAGTAGGATAAACACAATAGGGAAAATGACACTTATCTTAATGCAGATATTGCAGCAACCGGATCTCACCCGAGAACAACACCACACACAGCAAAGTAAGCAGAAAGTATAAACCACAAGGAATACTGGAAGAGGAAAGGATAAATAGGGGAAAGATAATCACCACACCCACAACAGCTGAGGGGAACCAAACCAAGAGGAAAACATGTCAAATTATGTCACTTTTGAAAGCCTAGCCGAACGCCTGCAACGTGATGCAGGAACGTTCGTGACACTACCTCTTCTTCTATTCCATCTCCACTCACTTCATTTCCATTTTCTCCATACAATACATCTATAACCTGTTTGTTGCCAAACAATTTTTTGGAAAAAAAAACGAGAACACTTCTCATCGAACTCCATCATACCTATCTTAGCCCGATACATGATACTCCCCTTCCCTACCATATGGACCTCCCATGTGACCATTCCTCCTCCCTAATCGGCTCATCTAGCCCGCATTCTTGCAAACAAAAAATAGAAGCATTTTCCTGAGTTAAAAAAATCCAAAATGGCTGTCCTTCTTGCTTTATTCTTGAACATTCTTACGTTCTGTGATACGACGGCTAAACTCATAATTAGAACTGAAGCTTAAACCAACAAAAAGGTTATTTTCTTCTGTATTGTTTTACCACTTTAACAATTGTCCATAGCCTCTCCATCCTTTTCTTCCAATACTTGGTAGCGATTTTGGCTTTCACTACCACTTTCTTCACTCTGCCCACGTCTTGATTTTTTAAATTGGTTTCTCCTGATGAAGACCTCTTCCATTTCTTCCTCCTCATCGGATTCTGACCCTCTTCCTGCTCTTCCCACCCCCAGGATCACCAGAATACTCCAACGGAAAAACACCAATATTGGCAGGGTCTAAGGGATGCACAGGACTGACTGCCTCCTCTATCACCTCCTCCAGTTGTCTTATGGATGGTGTCTCAGACACTTCTCTTCTCTCTGGTCTTTTTCCAAGCAGCTTAACTCCTCCCTTCCACCTCCTGTCTCCTGAATCTCTCATGTCTCCTGGAGACCACCAGAGGGCAGTCCTTATACTTGTGCTCGTTATCACCACACATATCACAGGTTTTAGGTTGAGGACATTCATCTGCTGTGTGCCCCTCCTGTTTACAATTCCTGCAAACGACGCCCTTTTTACACTCAAATGCAGTGTGGCCAAACACGTAACATTTTTGGCAATATTGAGGCTATCCTGGGTAAAACAGGAAGCCTCTGTTACCAGCAATATTAAAGTTCGTCGGCGGGTGCTTGACACTTCCAATATGTCCGGCGTCTCTCCTCAGTTTGACTTTAAACTTATATTTGCAGTTAAAGATGCCTAACACATTCTTCTGTTGCTCACCTCCCTTCACATACTCACAGTACTGCTCAGGATAGTTTATCAGCATGTTCACATCCATGAAGAGGTTATACATGTGCACTAATACTTCTTTTTCAAGCATGGAAAACAAGGCTTCCACAGTTATGTTACTCATCATGGGGTCTGTTGCATTTTTCCTCATCCACTCATACACAGTCAAAGCAACACCTTCTTCAACAAAAATAATATCAAATGTTCCTTGTTTCTGAAAATCTTGGACACTGAAAATGTCTCTTCTTACCGCACCAGCTTTCCCTTCAATGACATCCCAGACAACATACACCACATTGTTATTTTCACTTCTGGTATCCACCTTCACACGGATTGTGTTTCTCAAAGCCATCATCTTCTCTTCAATTGTTCTGCCGGTACGAAACCTCAACAGAGCATTCCCTTGTAGGAATATTTGAAAAACTCCCAAAATTCCTCACACAACTGAGCTACAACACCAGCCCTCTTTCTAAAAGGACCTGAGAACTAGTGAGTCTCAAAGTTGCTAGAACTCAGTTGGATGGCTTGGGAGACCAGCTCATTATCATTAGGGTGACAAAAATTGTAAACTTTTTTTTGGGTGCCAGTAGAGATGAGCGAATCTATTCGTCGATTCGTATCGAATCTTGGAATGTTTCAGCTGTGAAGCGAATCCGAATATTAGGTGATTCACTCCGTTAAGATTCAAAAATGTTCCTAAGGCTTTCTACGCATTCGCTACGTACTTGTCCGATAAATTGTACGCTAATGCTATGTATAAGTTACTCTATACGCTGTTGCGTACGAATTCAAGTAATTAGCAAACTTTTACTGTTAGTTCGTTATTCGTGCGCAAAAGCCCAGGAGAAAGCGGTCAGCTTCCTCTGGATCAACTTGTAGGAAAACAGGCCAAACTGGATTGACAGATGTCTTTTTTTCGGCCTTATAAACTATGTTACTATGTTACTTGACCTAGTGGGCAGGGCTTGCTCTGATTGGCTCAGGCTCCTGATGAAACTGCTGAGATGAGCAGAAGCACTGTGTCTGAAGTTCTGAGACACTGAGACCTGTGTTGTTGAAATTGGGGTGTAATTGTTCAGGGAATCCATATTACACATCAGGGATACTGCAGGACAAGTGCAGGGCTAGTAATTAATCAGGCAGGGAGAGAGAGAAAGGAAGAGAGATAGGGAGAGAGACAGGGACAAGGACAAAGACCAGCTGCAGGGCCACAGAGTCAAGTGAAAAATGTCTGGAATGGATAAGCAAAAGAGGTCCAGTTCCAGCCAGACCTCGAGCTCTAAAAAAAAAGGAGAAGGTGGCACAGGGCAGCAGTGCCAAAGGACCTGTAGCCGGAGCTTCTACTTGCAGTATTCGCAATACTTGGCCGGTGTTCCACCGGGCTAACCCACCGAGGTGCAAAATTGTAGTGGAGGAGAAAGTGGATGAGGTAGTGGAGTGGATGGTACGCTCATCTCAGTCTCAGCCGGATGATCTGTCATCTGCTGATACAATTTCCATATGTAGCCAGGGGTCAGACTCATCCTGCTCCACCATTCCGCTCCAGCAAAGCCCGTCATTTTGTGCCACCTCTCGGGCTTTAGTGCTCCCTCCAAGTGGAGTCTCTTCTGCAATTTATAAAATAAAAGGCCACCGAACCCCACCGCATAATCCAGTGGTTATAGGGGACAGCCTCCCTGAGGATTTCTTTCTCGGAGTTGGAGGTTGGTGGGGAACAGCCTAATTTGCAGTCAGAAAAAAAGTGGTGGGGAGGAGTCTGATTATGAATCTGATGTGTTAGACCGGAGGACCTGGGAGGCGGATCGGGCTGGTGAGGAGGGTTTGATCTCTGAGGAGGAGGGTGGTAGTAGTAGTGGCAGAAACAGAGGGAAGAGGTGAGTTAGGCCCAGGGCCAGTCCTTCTTGGGAACTAGCGAGACCCCAAGTATAGTGGGGCCGGCACCAGGGTGTAAGCATGCAAGGGCTACAAGCTTGGCCAGCTGTGGACGGCGCATGTCGGGTGTGTGGAAGTATTTCACTACTCTGCCAGGGGATAGCAGTATGGCCACGTGTAATTTGTGTAAACATAAATTGAGCCGTGGGGAAGCCACAAATGTCGGGACCACTGCCCTGTGGAACCATCTGAAGCGGTGTCATACCAGCAATTTAGAGCAGCCCATTAATACTGAGGAGCTGGTTACTTCTCCCGGGGTCCCTTCTGTCAGGCAGGCCACATCCATGGCCGTAGCTCAGCCTGCATCCAGGGGTGTAACTAGTACATACACCTCATCACCCACTGCGTGCACGTCTCCACCTCCTCTTATTCGGCAGCCGTCCATTGCCGAGTGCGTGGCCAGGAAGCAATTTTACGCCACGAGTAATCCAACAGTGCGCAAACTGAATGGTCACCTGACAAAGTTGCTGGCTGTGCAGTCTCTGCCGTACCAGCTGGTGAACTGCCCAGCTTTTAGGGAGCTAATGGCTTGCGCTCAGCCACGCTGGCAGGTCCCTAGCCGGCATTTCTTCTCCAAAAAAGCTATCCTCACCCTTTACTCCCACGTGGCTGACAATATTGGACGCTCCCTGCAGCTGTCTCTCTGCAGTACCATGCACGTCACGGTGGACACCTGGAGCAGTGCTTACGGCCAGGGGCAATACATGTCCTTTACTGCCCACTGGCTGAATGTATTTAGTGGCAACGAGGCAGGAACCCCCCAGCAAATGGGCCAATTGCTGTTGGCACCTTCACGCGCTTTCCAGCCAGGATTGCAGCAGACCACCCAACAAATATCTGCTTCCACCTCCATGGGCAGTCCGCCTGCTGGAGCGTCAGGGCAGAGCGCTAACCCCCCTCCTTCATATCATATGTGCCAGGTGCAACGCTGCCAAGCAGTGCGCAGCAAATAGCGCACTGGCTGTCTCCACACCAGCTGGAAGTGGGCAAGCTAGTGAGTGACAATGGGACAAATATAGTGGCAGCGCTGAACCTGGGTCAATTCACAAAGAAAAAAAGGGGGCACACCAAAAAATAAACCACTAGAGTGCTGGTCGCAGATTGAACAAAGCATAATCAAACACTAGGAAAAGACAATACCGCATAGTAGGACCGCACATCTGAATAAAATACTATTTATTGAAAACACACCACATACATCTTAAAAATTGTATACAATGAGAAAAACAATGTGAGGAAACCATGATAAGTTCCACACCAACCCAGGACAATATATCAAGTCCACAATAGGATTCACATAGACCGCAGCACTAAATATATATATATATATATACATAAGAATTGCCACTGTGAAACCAATATCAAAAATCTTTTGGAAAATCCAACATCAAAGACTTATAAAAAGGTGCACAGGTATGCTCAAAATACTCATCTGTTCAAGTGCTGATACGGCATATTGTCCGGGTAGAGAGCCCCACATGTATCGCCGGTCACGCCGGCTTCCTCAGGGGTAATGGCAGACAATGCAGCATGCAAGTATATATATATTGTTAAATAAACAAAACAAAATCACCTGTGATGACATGAGGAGTAACAGGAGTGGAGGCGGGGATGTACAATATCTCTGTCAATACACCTGGACGGCTTCCCACTACTCAGCATCCCATGATGGACAATGCGCATGCGTGAACACAAGTTGAGTGTCTTTGATAAGGATAGGGTTTCAGAATTTTACTTACAACTCAAGGATGTTCTGAAAAAATATGATAAGGAAGTTACGCTTGGTAAAAAAAACTAAGTTCCAACGGGATAAGTCAGATTTTGACAGGAAACAAGCCTATAGATGGAAGCACACAGGCAACACATGTGGGTATAGGACAATTAGGGAGGAAAATGTGACATCAAAAAGTGCACCTGTGGTATCCGAAAACAGCACAAGTGAAGGAGATTTGTTATCCGACATCAGCGACGACGCAGGGTCAGGAGGGGATTACGTAAATCCAAGAAAAAGGAGGCCCCAACATCGCAGGGACAATCATTATCCTTTATTTCACAAGAAACTGATGCAACAGCAATGAGATATTCCCAGTCGGGATCTGATTCTCTCCAAGTGATCAATCTCTCTAAACATATATTGACGCCCTGTGAAAAGTCAGTATTAGAGAAGGGTTTGTCTTTCTCTCCTATGAATGTGCTTGATAAGTTTGAATTTATCAAAGATACTTATTTATTTTGTAGGCAACTATGTTTCAAACTTCTTTATGATCAAGCGTCTTTGGCCCAGCAGTTAGCGGAGGATGAGCGGGAAGTCTTTTTGGATTTGATGGATCTCTAACAGGAACATTAATTTCATATGGGTAGGAGAATATTTACTTTACGGCGACCTTCTACTATTACACCTTTTCTTGCATTATTCCCTAATGTAAGCTTGTTTTTCCAGGCGATTGTACAAGAAATGCGGAAATTACCATTAAGCCCTATTTATGGTAAAAATTTGACACAATTGGATCTTTCCGTTATACAGAATTTGAGTCATAACTCTCTGTTTGTGATAAAAGAAGCTGATAAAGGTGGAAATGGTGTATTATGGGATATTGAACTCTATTTGAATGAAGCTAAGAGACAATTGAATAACAGAGTCTTTTATACGCCACTTTCCTCAGATCCCACCAAGACTTTCAAGAGAAAACTTGATAAATTATTGAATACGACCTTTGATATGAAGATCATTACTAAAAGGGAACTACAATTTTTGATGGTGCCACATCTGGTGATTCCGACCTTTTATATGTTACCTAAATTGCACAAAGATTTGCACCTTAGCCGGTATTGGTAGTCTTTGTGAGCAAGCACACATTTATATTGATTTTTTTCTTCAACCTTTTGTTCTAGGCTTGAGGTCATACATTCATGATTCAATGCACCTTATTGAAAACTTGTGTGACTTCACTTTACCATCGAATACTCTTTTGGTTACATGTGATGTCGAATCACTTTATTCGAACATTTCGCATGTGGACGGACTCTGTGCTGTTAGATATTTTCTGGCCAAAACTGATACTGGAGATCCAGCCCACCACACATTCTTGGTGAGTCTGCTTGATTTTATTCTTAACCATAATTATTTTATCTTTGATCGAGTTTTTTACAGGCAGGTGTCGGGTACGGCAATGGGTGCCCGTTGTGCCCCCTCCTACGCCCACCTGTTTTTAGGTTGGTGGGAGGAGGCACACGTGTTCCCATTGGACGTATTCCGCGAGTGTGTGGTGGGCTGGTTTCGTTTTATTGATGACATCTTTTTTCTTTGGCAGGGCTCTGAGGAGAGTTATCGGGACGTTATTGCTTTATTGAACACCAATTCCCTTAATATTCATTTAACATCTGCAATATATAATTTAAAAATTCGGAAGGATGGTTTGTGTTTAACAACATCTCTTTTTAGAAAAAATATGGCTACTAACAGCCTGCTTCATTATGGAACCTTCCACCTGGGTCATCTAAAAAATGGAATACCAAAAGGTCAATTTTTTAGACTTCCCCAAAATTGCTCTGCTAGGATCAACTTTAAAGCTGAATCTGCTGATTTGTCTTTACGTTTTCGGCAACGAGGCTATCCGAAGCGGATTATTTCTCAGGCTTACAGCATGGCCAATAAATTAAATCATACGTTGTTATTGAAACCGGTCATCAGGACACGTGACAACAAGGTACGACTCATCAGCAGATACAACAATCAGTGGCGGGATCTGTACAGCATTTTGAATACGCATTGGTACCTGCTAATAAGCAATAAGAGATTGGCCCAGCATGTTGATAATAAACCACGAATCATTGCCCGTCGAGCTCCAAACTTGAGGGATAAATTGGTACGAAGCAACTTTCAGCGACCCAGCAAGATGATTGGGACCGGGATAAAACTCAAGGGCACTTTTGCCTGTGGCAATTGCAATATATGTCAATATATGCTGGGTTCGGATAGTTTTGTGAACTTTGGGGATCGGAAGGTGGTACATCTTCGTAGTTATGTGAACCTCCGTACTAGGAACTTGATGTATGCACTTATCTGCCCGTGTGGCAAGATTTATGTTGGACAAACTTCACTGTACCCTATGTAGAAGGGTACAACATCACCTATCGAATATTGATTTGGCACAGTGGGATAGGATAAAGAAAGAAAAACTACTTACCTCTGTAGCTATGCATTTTCTGGACCACCATGGAGGTAATTGTAGGGGGCTTAAAATTGTAGGTTTGGAATGTATTCACAGTAATATTAGGGGGGCACTTGTCACAGCACGATTGTTGAGGTCTGAGGCCAGATGGATTTTTAATCTGGATTCGCTCACACCTCTAGGTCTAAATTAGGAGCTCAGTCCTAGTAGAAATAGGAAAAAACAAGGATGGCACTGCAATCCAAAAATCCTATCAAGAGACAAATCAAATGGGAAGAGGTGATGGTGGTGCTCTGCTGGAATATGGTGAAGGAAGTCCCATATAGCAAATGCGAATGAATAGAGAAAGACAGCCAGCGGCACTCACCAATCTTCAAGCTTTATTCAATAAGAGGATTCCAGTGTCTCGTTCGCTGGATGATGGGGGCGGACAGCACGCCTGCAGCGTACGCCGGTAACAGCGACGGCCGTTTCGCGCGTAACTCGCGCTTCGTCAGGCTGAAAGAGACGTAATCACGTCTCACGCTATGTGGCGTACAGGCCCCTCCCATACATACGCAAACGAGACGGGCGTACAAAAATATACCATAATAGCGAAAAAGTGTACATAAATATACGTTACATCAAAAACAACGAACATCATTATAAAAACACACTCATGTCATTCTTATCATTGAGTCCCAAAGGACCCATTGCTTCTGTCCTCAATATCCACCTTGCCTCTCTTCTCAGAAGTATACGATGTCTATCGCCACCCTGTGGTGGACATGGTACTATTTCCAGTCCGGTGAACTTTAATGCCTTAAGATTACTATTGTGTTCTAACCGTACATGCTCAATCAATCTTGGTGAACCCATACCGGAATTTACTGAACTAAGATGCTCCCTAAATCTTTCTACTAAGGGCCTGATGTAAAACCGTCCACATTCACAGTCCACTAGATAGACTACATAGCGACTTTTACATGTAATAAAATCTCTTATATGGTGTTCTATTCCTCCTACATTTACGAAGGACCGTTGACTATTGTAGATGCAATATGAGCAATTGCCGCATTTGCGGTTGCCCTTTGGTAAAAACTCATTAAGCCAAGTGCGTTTTTCTTTCTCTTTGTATCTACTGCAAACTAATAAATTACGCAGTGTATGTGTCCTCCTGAAGGACACTAGGGGTCGATCACTAATTAGACCTTTTAGGGAGTCATCTCTCTGAACTATCTCCCAGTTATCTTCAATGACTCTTTTTATCTTATCGACATGGGACCATACTTAGAGGAGAAAGAGCAACCAATAGGATTTTTTTCCTCTTTATTCCGCTTACCACTATCGCCTCTAAGTATGTCCCTCCTGGAGATCTTAGAGGCTTTTTCAGTGGCTTCCTCAAGCAGCAATCTAGGATACCCTTGTGCTAATAACCTTTCCTTTAATTCAGACGCCTGTCTTTCGTATCTCTCCTGTGTGGAGTTAATGCGTTTTAGTCTGATGAATTGTCCAAAAGGGACCCTGGATGTCGAAAGCCTCTATACCCTTATCCCGCAAGAGGAAGGCGTGAGGGCCGTTGGTGAAATATTACAAGGCACGAATAAAAGTGAGGTATTTGTAAATTTTTTTGAGGAGGTCCTTTTATGTATACTAAAAAACAACACTTTTAGGTTCGGTGAGGTGTGGTATAGGCAGAGGATCAGGACGGCCATGGGGACACCAGTGGCTTGTACTTTGGCAAATCTCTATCTGGCCCGTTTTGAGGATAGATATGTTTATAATGTTTGTAATCCTTTTCTCCCCTGGATACGTCATTACCTCCGATTTGTTGACGATATATTCATAATATGGTCTGGCAATTCACAACAGTTTTCAGAGTTTGCTAATTATTTAAACGTGAGTAACATTATGAACATGAAATTCACTTATGTATTTGGGGGCTCCCGTTTGGAATTTTTGGATGATTCTCTGTCTATGGTGGACGGCGGGTTGGTGGCCAAGGGTTTTCGTAAGCCCACGGCGACGAACTCGCTACTCCACCATTCCAGTTACCATCCACATTATGTTAAAAAAGCGGTTCCTTTTGGACAATTCATCAGACTAAAACGCATTAACTCCACACAGGAGGGATACGAAAGACAGGCGTCTGAATTAAAGGAAAGGTTATTAGCACAAGGGTATCCTAGATTGCTGCTTGAGGAAGCCACGGAAAAAGTCTCTAAGATCTCCAGGAGGGACATACTTACAGGTGATAGTGGTAAGCGGAATAAAGAAGAAAAAAAATCCTATTGGTTGCTCTTTCTCCTTTAAGTATGGTCCCATGTCTGATAAGATAAAAAGAGTCATTGAAGATAACTGGGAGATAGTTCAGAGAGATGACTCCCTAAAAGGTCTAATTAGTGATCAACCCCTAGTGTCCTTCAGGAGGACACATACACTGCGTAATTTATTAGTTTGCAGTAGATACAAAGAGAAAGAAAAACGCACTTGGCTTAAGGAGTTTTTACCAAAGGGCAACCGCAAATGCGGCAATTGCTCATATTGTGTCTACAATTGTCAACGGTCCTTCATAAATGTAGGAGGAATAGAACACCATGTAAGAGATTTTATTACATGTAAAAGTCACTATGTAGTCTATCTAGTGGACTGTGAATGTGGAAGGTTTTACATCGGAAAAACTATCAGGCCCTTAGTAGAAAGATTTAGGGAGCATCTTAGTTCACTAAATTCCGATAAGGGTTCACCAAGATTGATTGAGCATGTCCGGCTAGAACACAATAGTAATCTTAAGGCATTAAAGTTCACCGGACTGGAAATAGTACCATGTCCACCACAGGGTGGCGATAGACATCGTATACTTCTGAGAAGAGAGGCGAGGTGGATATTGAGGACAGAAGCAATGGGTCCTTTGGGACTCAATGATAAGAATGACATGAGTGTATTTTTATAATGATGTTTATTATGATGTTCGTTGTTTTTAATGTAACGTATATTTATGTACACTTTTTCACTATTATGGTGTATTTTTGTGTGCCCGTCTCGTTTGCGTATGTATGGGAGGGGCCTGTACGCCATATAGCGTGAGACGTGATTACGTCTCTTTCAGCCTGACGAAGCGCGAGTTACGCGCGAAACGGCCGTCGCTGTTACCGGCGTATGCTGCAGGCGTGCTGTCTGCCCCCATCATCCAGCGAACAAGACGCTGGAATCCTCGTATTGAATAAAGCTTGAAGATTGGTGAGTGCCGCTGGCTGTCTTTCTCTATTCTTTCGCAGATGAGGAGCACACCTTCACTGGTTTTTACACATGATTACTTAAAGTGTTTCCTTTTTTAACACAGTGTTTGTATGATTTTTTATAGGTATACAATAATACAAAAAAAACAAATATATATATATATATATATATATATATATATATATATATATATTATATGCACAAAAATATAACATATATATTTGTTATATATTTTTCACTAATTATTTGTTTCCTTAGTTTTTTAGGTTGCCACGTGGGTATCTCACATTTTTATTATCTCCTCTTTGCCCCCTTTGGATTGGCCTGGTGATCATCATTTGGAGGTTCCCTCTTCGCTGCAAGGATTCCTGTTTGAGATTTATTTGGATGTCACTTATTCAGAGTTTTATGTTCCTGTTTTTCATCATGAACTCTTGATATATTATATTTGGTGCCTATGATAATGGACTCCTGATGTATCTCATACTTTTTGTGCCTATGAAAATGAACTTTTGATGAATTCAACTATTTATTTATTTATTCATTTATTTTTCTGATAATTAGTTTTTTGTTTTTTTTTATGAAACATTTAATGGATTATTTATATATTTTTATTGTGATTTATTATTTATTTTTGTGTTGGTGGGTTTATCTTCCTGGCGGGGTATTAGGCCCGGGGGGTTGTGGTGATGGTGGGGAGTAATTTTGGGGAACCATCTGGTTGATGACCCCCCTCTATATATGTGCACATATACAATGGAGGAAATAAGTATTTGATCCCCCACTGACTTTAAAAGTTTTAATACTAAAAAATAAATGAAACGGCTCATAATTTTATGCCAGCTTTATTTTAACAGTGCCACATAGAATATCAAAAGAAAAACGGAGAAAATTACATGAAATGAGAAATAAAAAATAATTTGCATTTCTTTAAGGGAAATAAGTATTTGATCCCCTAGTAAAACCATGACTAATGTTGGCTCCCACAGACCACTGACACCCCCTAATCACAGTGAAGTCGTTACCTGGATGAGAGACACCTGTCCCAAATTGTCACCTGTATAAAAGGCCACCTGCCAACAGTCTCAGTGACACTCCAACATCTCCACCATGGGCAAGACTAAAGAGCTGTCTAAAGATGTCAGGGACAAAATTGTTGACCTACACAAGGCTGGAATGGGCTACAAAGCCATAAGTAAGAAGCAGGATGAGAAGGTGACAACTGTTGGTGCAATTATTCGGAAGTGGAAGAAGTACAACATTACTGTCAATTGACCCAGACCTGGAGCTCCATGCAAGATATCACCTCGTGGAGTCTCATTGATCATGAGAAAGGCTAAAAATCAGCCAAGAACTACACGGGAGGAGCTGAGTAATGATCTGAAGGCAGCTGGGACCAAAGTCTCCAAAAAAAACATTGGTAATACACTGAGACGTAATGGTTTAAAATCCTGCAGTGCACGCAAGGTTCCTCTGCTCAAGAAGGCTCACGTCCAGGCCCGCCTCAAGTTTGCCAATGAACATATTAATGACTCCGAGAGAGACTGGGAGAAGGTGCTGTGGTCAGATGAGACCAAAATTGAGCTCTTTGGCCTCAACTCAACTCGACGTGTTTGGAGGAAGAAAAATACAGAATATGACCCTAAGAATACCATCCCCACCGTCAAGCATGGTGGTTGAAGTATTATGTTTTGGGGGTGTTTTTCTTCTAAGGGCACAGGCCAACTTCACCGCATTGACGGGAAGATGAACGGGACCATGTATCGCAAAATCCTGGGTGACAACCTCCTTGCCTCCGCCAGGGCACTGAAAATGGGTCGTGGATGGGTCTTTCAGCACGACAACGACCCAAAACATACAGCCAAGGAAACAAAGGAGTGGCTCCATAAGAAGCATATCAAGGTCATGGAATGGCCTAGCCAGTCTCCTGACCTCAGTCCCATCGAAAATCTATGGCGAGAGCTGAAGCTTCGCGTTTCCAAATGCATGCCTAAAAACCTTAAGGATATGGAGATGATTTGCAGAGAGGAGTGGGCCAAAATTACTCCTGAAGTGTGTGCAAACCTTATAAAAAACTATAAGAAACGTCTGACTGCTGTGCTTGCCAAAAAGGGTTTTGCCACCAAGTAATAAATGATGTTTTCCTAGGGGATCAAATACTTATTTCCCTCAAAGAAATGCAAATTATTTTTTATTTCTCATTTCATGTAATTTTCTCCGTTTTTCTTTTGATATTCTATGTGGCACTGTTAAAATAAAGCTGGCATAAAATTATGAGACGTTTCATTTATTTTTTAGTATTAAAACTTTTAAAGGGGTTGTCCGAGTTATTTTTTTGTTCTTTATATGTTTCTAACTTGTCAGGTATAACAACTTTCCCATATACTTTGTGTTTCTAAAGCTGCTGGTTTCTCAGAGTTGACTCAGGGTCACATGACCTGTGATGTCACCTTATCTCTCTGCTCTGTGATGTTTTGTTCACAAGCCTCAGAGTTCAGATAACAGTCTGTACACGAGACTCACTGGCCATGCCCCCTTTCTTTGCCGGGCTCCTGCTATCTGCTCTCCCTGGTTTCCTTCAGATAAAACATTAACCCCTTCAGCCAGAACACACTGAGGGCTCAAGGCTTTAGAACAAACAGTAGCTGCAGTAGTGAGAGGAGACAAATGCTGGGCACAAGAGCTGTAGAGGAATTGTATTGTACAAGAACAGGTAGGGAGAAATTCCTGTATGTATTAGCAGTGTCATTGTACAGCTGGGACTTGTAGTCCTACACATACAACATGCTGCTGAGTATTCCAGCAGGCAGACATGTCACTCAGCACTTGTATTCATTCCCTTTGCAGAGAAGGGGGAGGGGCTGAGATTGTTGTTATTGCATGTAAACAAAGACCAGAAGAGAACCAGGGAAATTAGGAAATATGGATTTTTTTTGCCTAAAACTTGCTGAACTTAGTTATATATTGCTGCCCATCAGATTTACAGTGCTATATATTTTTTGTCATAACTCGGACAACCCCTTTAAAGTCAGTGGGGGATCAAATACTTATTTCCTCCACTGTATATACACTTTGATGGGGTGTATTGTACGAATATATGAATTGTATATGAATTGTATATGAATTTATATTTATAATTATTTATTTTGTCACTTTTTGTAATTATATATTTTGTATATTTATACTTATAATGACTTATTTTGTCACTTTTTGTATGGACTGTGGTTATTTATTTTTTCATTTTTATTATTTTGTTATTGTTGTATATAGAGTTGTTATTTGTTGTTGCCACGTATGTGTTTTCTATTTCTGAAGGTCCCCCCCCCTTCCCTCTCCTCTTTGGGGCCGTTATGCAAGGTGCTTCCGGGCACCTGGAGCGCATGGTGACACGATTTGTGTGGCCGGATGTTTCGGGTGCGTGGAGTGCACCGTGACACGCATCGGGCGGTGTGCCCGCACTTCACGCATGCGCATTGTCCATCATGGCATGCTGAGTAGCGGGAAGCCGTCCAGGTGTATTGACCCCGCCGGGCAGAGATGTTGTACTTCCCCGCCTCCTCTCCTGTTGCCCCTCATGTCATCACAGGTGATTTTGTTTTGTTTAATTAACAATATATATATATATATATATATATATATATATATATATATATATATATACTTGATGCTGCATTGCCTGCCATTACCCCTGAGGAAGCTGGCGTGACCGGCGATACGCGTGGGGTTCTCTACCCGGACAATATGCCGTACCAGCACTTGAACAGATGAGTATTTTGAGCATACCTGTGCACCTTTTTATAAGTCTTTGATGTTGGATTTTCCAAAAGATTTTTGATATTGGTTTCACAGTGGCAATTCTTATGTATAAATATATTTAGTGCTGCGGTCTATGTGTGTCCTATTGTGGCCTTGATATATTGTCTTGGGTTGGTGTGGAACTTGTCATGGTTTCCTCACACTGTTTTTCTCATTGTATACAATTTTTAAGATGTACTGTATGTGGTGTGTTTTCAATAAATAGTATTTTATTCAGATGTGCGGTCATATTATGCGGTATTGTCTTTTCTTAGTGTTTGAACCTGGGTCAATTCACGCATGCTCCCTGTATGGCACATGTCCTAAATCTAGTTGTGCAGAGATTTCTCAAAACATTCACTGGCCTGCGCACAGTGCTGGCAAAGTCACAGAAACTTTGCACTCATTTGAGCAATTCATATGTATCTCGCCACGCTCTGCTGGAACTGCAGCAGCAAAACGGTCTTTCGTCACACCGCTTAATAGGTGACGTGCCGACCCGGTGGAATTCCACTCTTCATATGTTGCAACGGCTCCTTGAGCAGCGTAGAGCAGTGGATGATTTTGTCCAGCAGCAGCCAGAATCTTTCACCATAGGGAGCAGGTGCGGCTTTGATTTCCGCCAGTGGAGGCTGGTCCGAGATGCCTGCACTGTTCTAACGCCCTTTGAAGAAGCCACAAAATCGGTCAGCTGGGACAGCTGCGGTGTGAACGACGTAATTTCACTAATATTTGTGCTGGAAAAGACACACACACAATGGGGGAAGCAATTCCTGGTCATCTGTCTGCACACCATGCTGTCACAGTAGGGGAGCCCCAACGCCAAAGTTCCCTTGTGGAGCAGGAGGAGGATGAGGAGCTTAAGTTAGAGGAGGGGAGGAGGAGGATTTTAATGAGGATGACGATGTTGATCAGGAGGGGGAGACACAGCTGGAGGGTCTGGAGGCTGACGATGATGAGACTTTCAGGGACACTTTTGTGTCCCTGAGAGAGGCTGAGATGGAAAGAACTGGCTTCTTGGGCACGCTGGCCAGGATGGTGAGCTGTATGCTCACATGCTTACGGAGCGACAGGCGTATCCTAAAAATAAGGCAGACAGATGAATACTGGCTGGCGATGCTTCTGGACCCGCAGTATCAATCCAACATGGGGGATTGTTTTCCTCCACCGGAAAGGGAGGAGAAATTAGCATCATTGCGG